>SHCU01000169.1:83237-101534 GCA_004307685.1 Ceratina australensis | reverse complement strand
GGGGGGGATAGTATTGTCTCAGTGATTATTTATGGCGAATTTTAAGCCCCTAAGTGTGGCTGCTGTAATAATTAACAAAAGGCATTATGCCACCGGTGAACGAAACGGGTTCCCCTCCACGTTTACCGTCGCGGTGCGGCCCTATTTATATACACGGTGGGACGTAAAGGTGGCTGTTCTCGTTCCGGAGTTCGTTCGTTCGCCAGGAGAGATAACACCTGGGACCCCGGCACTCGATTGCCCAGGGCTCATTTACTAATGAGCACGTCCCTATAACGCGCACGAGAGTAATGCGACTTCTTTTTCGTTCCCGGCTACTACACGTACACGAGACACGAATAGTCGGTCCGGGATAGATAGGCGGGGGCGCGCTTACTGTTACGCCTTCAACGAAGGAACAGAAGCGTCGAGCTTTCGTGCAATATACGTGCGCGCGTACGTAGTAGGATCCGAACGCCACGTTGGCCCGCGATTCGTCACGAAAAAGGAACGCGAGCCGGATGACTTGGTTTTTTTTTTTTCTTCTCTCGCGTAAGCTTCCTTGACAGCAAACAGACGAGGACGACGCGGATGCTACGGACCAACGGCGACAGCTGTTACGAGATGCTCGACATTCATTCAGCAGTTACGTACATCGAGTGCTTCGCTTCCTTCGGACATTTATAACCGTGGAAAAATTTTCGCAGCCAATCGTGTACGTACGTGTAGAAACGAAAGTACTACGCGGTACGACGCGAAACGTGTCTTGTCGATAACGCGTCGGATCAATCGCATTATTAATGATTCGACCTAGCGCGTCTCGATTGAGGTTGACGCATTTCCTTCGACCCATTACGCAATTCCTTCCCTCGTCCGCGTGTACCGTTGCGGGTTATAGGTTGCGAGCAGCAACCGCAGATGTATGTATACGTAGAGTTAATGGTTAAAATTTAGAACGGTTTAAGAGTAGCATATGGTGGCATTTTAATTGACAGTCTGGTTAGGTCATCGCGGCCTCTCGTATCGTCGTAACACATGGACGCGAGTGGACGGAGATACAGAGATGAGAAGGCTTAACACCACGTGGTGAAAAAGTTTATGGGAACCGGAGCACACGCCAGGGGCTTGTGTGCATCGCGTCGCTACGATACGTGCGTTATCGCACACCATTCTCTTTTCTTCATCCATTCCGACGCCTCGATCCGTTTGAATTTGTTTTCATGGCTCATGAAACAACTCACCGATACGCTTTTTCGAAGATTGCTTTTTTAATGCATGTATTAAAATTACTTTGTCGTGTACGAGCGCTCTCGAAACGGTGCGTTATAGCTACGGTGTACGTACGTATACAAGAATGTGCGGCGTTATTGCGTGTCTGCATTCTCGATAGCTTGTTATCTTTCAACTAGATTCATGATTTTAATTAAGGTAAACTCGAACGTGTTTGTCCCCCGATTTCAAGCTGCTAAATCCAATTTACGTGAAAGGAGAGCAAATGAAGAAATGTATCAAGGCTTTATGTACTAAGTTATAATGAATCTATGAGTACATCTTTTCTGTGTTACATTTCGGTGTGCTAACTGCGAGTTCTAAACGAACGAGGAAATAGCACGAATGTATAGCTTCAGTTTATTGTTAGAAAATCTGTTAATAGTTTATGTAAATTGTAACGCAATTTACGACAAAATACAAACGCTCGAAGAGCCCAATTAAACGAGTCGATGAGACAAATGTGTGTTACCTTGTCACTCGGAGAGGATTTGTAGTATCTCCTTGAAATCAGCAATCAACAGAGGGAATCCGTATGATCCCGTCGTCTGCGAGGAACGCGAAGCCTCTTCACTTTTGAATTTGGTCAATTACGGAGACAAGTCGGCGGCTTATCTGTCTCGCGGCGTATTTGTATCAGTTTATCTCGTCCGTTTAACTCGCCATGAACTCCTCCAATTAGGGAAACGTCCCTGTTACACGATGGGATCCGAACCGTTGCGCGGACGTACGAGGACTGAATCGAATCACGGTGAAGTGTAGCTAACGCGGTAGAGCGAAGCCGCCAACAGCGAGGGGACCCGAGACGCTCCGAAACTTATCGAGCGACATCGCGGAGACATCCGAGCGATCATTCGATTCCTCGAGGAAAGGAAAACCGTTTCCTCCGTTTTAATCCCCCTGCCTCTCGTCCTTTCCCTCTCGGGAAGCGGGTGGTCGGAAAAATTCCCGTCCTACCCCGTGAAGATCCGATGGCACGACGAAAAATTGGTCTCGTTTATAGGCCGGGGGACTCCCGATCCCCATATTTCATATTTTGAATTGTTGCAGCCGCGTTTGTGCGCGGGCATGGCCACGAGATGGAAAAATTTCAATTGAATCGAGCCCGATTTAAATGAAATTCTTCCGATATCGAGTCGTTAGTCGTAGGTATTACGTAGATACCGCACGCAGCGTGAATCGATATGCATCGAATACTCGCCGCCCAGGAATCGGAAGTTTTTTTTCATAATCTTCAATAGGCGATCGATCACAGTGCATATACGCCGGTATTCCAATGCTCTCTCGCTCCCTTCGCTTCCCTTCGCAGTATTGCGTACACACACGTACGGGGCTCCTTGAATTTGATCATCTCCGGATTCGTGTATATGAAAATGTCAAATCAAGTGTGCACGTATGTATGCATATACGTACGTGTGCAGGTACCTGTGAGTGATGCTTCTTCAAGAATTAATCTTTCTACGTGAAGCGTGATTCCCAGATAGGAGATGATATCGGTGTTCCGTGCGTTCTCCGTTTAACCGTTTGAGTCCCGGAGGTTTTTTTAAAACACTATTAAAAAAAACCCAAAAGCGCTATAGCGCTTCAAAGAATCTCCGTTTGTTTTTTGCATAGTCTATTATTTATTTTATTTTAGTTAATTGCAAGACGTAGTCTATATATAAAAAATGAAATTATAAATACATGCATAGTTAACTTATGCGAGAGTATGATATGTAATTCATCAAAATCTAAACTTTATTCTCAAATGCTAGGGGATGATTTTAATGGAACATAAACAGCGCTGCTTGGGACTCAAACGGTTTAGTAACAAGAAGTACTGGTATGTTTTATACCGCCGAAATCTGTTTCATTAAATAGGTGTCGACTCTCGGAAATATCCGTGTCATGATTCTGTGGGACAGTCTGTATTATAGGGCTCGACATGCGTGTCACGAGGCAACTAATTATCCGTTTGACGGACGATCGCGTAGGGGGATAATAAATTTGGTTTGTTCCTCTTTTGTTCGCGTAGGCTAAACTCGCGCAGAGACACGACGAAGCCGGCGCAGCTGCTGGACGGGATCGTTCCGATCGCACGATCCGGCTTTATTAATTCGACTCACGCATATCGGCTCGAGTCCCCCGGTTACGATCGGAAACCTTGACTGACTCGTGGCTCCCGTCACGCGAGTATCATTCGTGCCCGTTTCTAATTTACAGCAGCTAGCCGCGAGCGACTTTACCCTAATGAAGTCTAAGAAAACTGCTCTCGTAGCACACTCTGGGGCATGTTAATTACGATTCCTAATTGCGACTGCTGTTCGGTATGTAAATACATACTACGTATATACTGCATTTACATCGAGTTTACGTATACTTGAACCAACCGGGCGTGTAGAAAAAGAGACTTCTTGACCCGACTGGGCTTAATCGGAGGGTTAAATCTCTCGACGACATTTCGCCGCGAAACTCTGGCTTCATCGTCCTCCGGTGAGTCACGAGGCTAGCAGTGACGGGAAAACCATTCGGTGACACGCTCGCCGATTCTTACTAGGAAAGGTGTCCGGAGGTTAGTTGAACTAGTAAAATCTGTTGAATTTTGAACCTCTTAGGCACGGCTGAATTTTCCGCGGGACTGTTTCTCTGTACGGCAGAGTGTAACACGAATGAAATTTTTAATGATTAAATTATAATTTTTCTTACGAATATGATACATATACTTTAAGAAAAATTATAATTTAATCATACGTATACTGTAAGCCACTATAATGGCGCGTCGTTCAGAAAGATGACACCTGCGAAAGCTATTATAATGGCTCATCGTGCCTGGGAGGTTAAAGGCTAATTCGAATTACGGTCGTTCGTACATTATACTTAAATTTTTGAGATCGATGCTGGCCAGTAGGTACAAGTTAGTCGCAAACATCGTGTCGCATCCTGTAAATGGAATCAGGTACGGCGGAACGGGGTCGTCGAGCAAGAAGAGCTCGTAGTAAATTCATTAGTCACCGCAGAACGGGTTGCCCGTTTCACGAGCAAGTTCTGGCCACGACCAGCGAAACGGCGACCAGGGACAGTCTCCGGATCGAATCAAAAGGAAACTAGTTTTGGCTAGGGTTACCGGGATCGATGATCAGGATCCTCCGTAGAGGTTTCTCGTTCATCGCACGGGGTTGGGGTGTGAACGCATCGACGTTCGTTGCGTTGTAAAAAGGAAATTCGAGCAAAGACTCGGAGCCTCGCGAAGGGCGGAAGAATTCCGAAAGGGAAAAAAAAAAGAAAAAACGACACCGACCGAACAATGCGTCGCGGTACATTATGGTTGGAAGGAAGCTGGTTTCGGTTAAGATACACGGGTAAAGGACGGGACGAAAGCACGGAAGTGGGACTGCTCCAGAAACCCTGTTCCATTAAAAATACTTTCGCTAACGACCTAACCAGCCGCTTCGAACGGAATTATCATTAACTTGGCGCACCGCTACAGAATCCGAACTGGATTATCAGTTTCGCCCGGCGAAAAAGGGGGTTGATATGGTAATAGCGGCTTCTAATTACCAGAACTGAATTTTCGTAACCTTTCGCCGCGAGGGAGAGGCGGAATGTCGCGCGTCGTGCCCGAAACAACGGGGTCAGAGAAAGATTCGAGAGAGAAGGACAGAAGTAGTAAGCAGAAAAGGCGAAGGGTGAGGAGAGAGGAGATTGGTCGGCGGTGGCTGGCCGTGCCTCTGCCAGTGGCGCATATGGAACTTAGAACCCTGAATGCTTCTGCAACTACGCTTTCGGAGTGACAGAGAAAGAAAGAGACTCGCGCGGAAAGCTCGGCTCGGCTCGGCCTTTTGTGAAAGAGGGTCTTTTGTCGTCGCGACAAAGCCCGAAGAATATCCATCCTTCAAATGTGGAACAGCTGCCATCGAATGGCCCCGGCCGCCTTTTTTAGAGTCCCGTGCACACACCGCATGTACACGGTGTGCAATGTGTGTACAGGGCTTTAACCGAGTGAGACGGACGGACGGACGGGCGCACGGGCGAGAGAGAGGCGAGAGGGCAACTGAAGAAAAGTGGATAAGGGCGAGAGAACGAGAAAAGGAGACCGGGAAACACCGAGGGAATGAGCCAGAAAGCAAAAAAGGAAAGACATACCAAAGGGACGGAATCCGGAGGGGTTGAACAGTGTTTCCAAGTGGCGAGATTTGCCGCTGGTTTGCCTGTGAAGCGGGCTACACGTACGCTGAAGATTCTTTACACAGGAATTTACCGTGATCTTCTATATAACGAATAAATTACATGTATTATCGATGTGTAATTATTTGTATGTTAATTCTAATTATATAATAATAACCGTGATTTTGTAAATTATTCATCGAGAATATGCTATCCGAATTTCCCCGTAAGTTCTCTCATCGCGTGCTGCCTGACGTGCCGAACGCATAACTGCGTGCGCGCGACGTTCCAGCATAGGCGCACCACAAAATGGAATACGCGATAAAGCAATAACCGTGCGGTCGATTCGTCGACAACATGCCTGTAGAGACAGAGGGTGAACGATTTCAGAAGACCGCGGGACATTAACGTTGCAATTTCATAATTCGCGCGACGCATTTGTGCCTCGCTTCCTTTCACCCCCGCACGATTCTTACCGCCGTGCCGGTGGAGAGAGGAATGGATATCCGATCATCAATGTCAACTGATTACCCGTTCGATTCGTTTCCCTCATCGGGGCATTGCGTTTCGATCGAGGCGTAAATCAAATGACGCTTACGACCAGCCGCTGCTAAAACCTTTTGGTGGGGTACCGAAATAGAAAGTTATGCCGCGGGGCAGAGATTTATAGAGGGTGAAGTTTCTCTTTGATTTTCTGGAAAATATAGTTGGCACAAACCGCGTTCCCCGATCCGAGAATACCGTTAAGCAGTCTCGAGGGCGATGCGCTCGTCGAATTGCATTTTGGTTTTATCGTCTTAACGAACTGCAAATTACAAGAACTATATAATATTTCTGCATGGCTATTTGTATTATTGAACACGAACATTATGTCGTATATCTTCCTTCATTGCAGTTTAATACGTTTCCGTTCTAACATTAGTAACGTAAATTCGTAGGATATAAAACAAACTAGTATTGTCACCGTTACAAAATGCTCCTCTCTCGTTAGTATCCATCGGTAAATATTAAAGCGACAATATAACTGGAATTCTGGTGTAACGCGATAAGTTTTCATAAAACTCCCTCAAAGTTTGACGGAGTAATTAAAACCACGACTTTGCCCGAGTCCGCTGTGAAACAGAATTAGGAGAGGAGAACGAGATGGAGTGAACCAGAAGCCACGAAAACTGGAGCCAACCGAGAAGAATATATCCTTAACGAGCCGCGGTGCGAATAAGAGCATTCGAATAATGCCGTCGATGTGCCGGCGCTTCCATTGCCCGGGGCTTGGCGCATCGTTGAAATAGCGATTGGTCCCGCGATTTCGGCGGCCAGCTCGATTGCAGTTCGCAACAAAGTTGGGTTTGGTGTTCGGTCGGTGGGTATAGAGGTTGGATTCCGCTGCCATCGAGGCTTGCCGGGCCGGGCGGCATGGCGCGTCGCGGCGGCGGGAAGTTCCGAAACGCCACGCCGCCGGATGGAAATGCCTCGGTCGGATTAGCCCCTACTGCCCGATTGTTCGCTTAATGTAGACTGCACTCGTGCCACGAGGGGGATTTCCTGTCTGCGCGCGCGTTCCTACGCGCCTGCCAAGCCACCTCTGTAATCCTGTCCTGGCCCTGCGGGATCGGACGACGTTACGGCCCTGGTGCACGTCCGAGAACGTGACCGTACAATTAAGCGGTCGGCTCGAATGGAATTAAGTTCGGAAAGTAGGATGCGTTTAATGGGAGCCGATGATACGCGCTCCCCGAACGCAACCACCACCGGCAAGAGCTTCTCTGATCCTCTTTCACCGATGCCCTCCTTTTTCTCCCTTCATCACAGTCGCTGCCCTCTATACCGAAAACCCCGTTTTATATATTCGTCTTTGTTCCTTGATTTATGAAACGACGCTCGGATGCATCGTGCCCGGGGCCTCCTTTGTGCGTTACCTCGAACCTCTTGTTCTTGTCGCGGCGTAATTTTTCCGGGGACCGTGGACCGCGCTTTTAAGAGGAGTGGTTTCGCCGAAATAGGCGACCAGAAGAAGTTGGTTCGACCGCGAGTAACTCGAATAAGGAAGACGGACGGGTTTTTTTTAGAGGAATCAACGCGGGGTACAAGTCGATGTAAAGCGGTGCAACCGGGAACGACGCTAGTCATGCCGAGCGAGAAACGCGGCGCAATGGCAAGAGGAAACGGCACATTAACCGTGACTCTTGTTCTCTGTTCCTCGCCCGGGAGCATCTCTCTCTCTGTCGTTATTGCGTTATTAATTTGCTACGAGCATTGAAAGCAAGCGCGAAAGGACAAAAGGCAATTGAGCCGCGATAATTGCCTTTACCCTTGTCCAATTGCTTAGCGCCGTATTCCAGAAAAGTACAAATAGCTCCTCCGTTGTTAAATTATCGTTCCCATTTTACATTGTGCCCCGCTTGTGTACCATGTTTCTAAGGATCGACGAATTATTGTTGGATGTCCTCTTGTTACGCGTCTTAGCGGAGACACCTCTGCTATCATTTGGCTCGGAGCGACTCCAAAAGATTTCCCTGGTGAATGCTATTCACTCTCGCGCTTTCCGCCCTCCATGGTTATTCTATCGCGCAACCGAGCCATTATTATCCCATCATCGTACGAACACAGATTTCCGCAAACCGGAATGCGGTAGAAAATTGTTTAAATCGATCCGTCAGCGGTCGCTACCGAATAGCTGCGGAGAGAAAATTCTTTAGAAATATCGCGGGTCAAAGCGGGGGTTAAACGACGAAAAGCACCGGCGAGCACAATCAAATCAATCCGCGCCTAATTTACAGAACCGATGGTCCATTCAAGCATCGATTTCAGTTGGTCGGACCGCTCGCAATTAATTTCGATGGAAGCACCAACCCCCGCCGAAGCCGAGAGAAAAAATATTTTCCTTCGCTTGGCACGATTATGTGTAGGTCGAGTGTTTCCCAATAGTCTTTTTCCCTCTGACCCTCTCGCAGATCGCATTTATTACCGCGTTATATCGGGGTTTATTATAGCAGCTTCGGAGGTGGCAGCTTTACGATAGCTTAGCCCGCAGCGGTTCTCAGTGATCCGCGTATTCCGTCGGGCTGCGATATCCATCGACGTCGCGCGTATTAGTCCCGCCTAAGCGGCCTATTATTATTCTATCGCTACGTAAATGCTGGTTTTCTCGCTGCTGCCGGCTCCCATTCGCGCGGTCAGGACACATTGTTGTGATAAAGTTCCGGGAGGTTTTTCCGATAGGCACACCGAAATGGCTTCGCGACAATGCGACATCTTTCAATGGATCTTGAATACCACCGCGACGCGGCTGGTAATGGGCGAACTTTTTAATCGGGCAACACAGAGGGTAGAGAGGGAGAGCGGGGAATTTTTTCAGCTTTCAATAAATCATAGGCGCACGTACGACTGTATTAAGGACGGCGAACGAAAGGGGTGGAGGAGCGAGGATGGCTAGACGAAATCCCCCGGAGGCAAAGCCGGTTAAAATATCGACAAATTTCCGATGACTCCCTTTCCCTCTTTCCTGCGCCTTTCCTTTTTTTTCATTCCTTTCTCACTAGCTGGCTGCTCGAAAGAAATATCTCGCGGACTCGGCCGAGAGCATATTCCTCATTTTTCAAAAGCGACCCGCTATTGACGGAGATTCACGGCGGAGATAATTTCACTGGTGTCGAGGATTTTGATTTAGTGAATATCGCGGCTTCGCGCACCCTTCCGCGAACACCCGATATCCGATCCATCCTCGCGATTTATTTTGCTCCCTAATCTACGTGTTAACCCTTTCAGTGCAAATTTTTTTTTTCAAACTGATATTGGAATTTCTCGAATTTAATTATTGAAATTTTAATGAAAGTTCTGTTGCGATAATGACGTCTTCACGTCTAGGCGTACTAAAAGTTAAATTTCAATTAGGACACTTAGCCAAAGTAAGCTGCTGTTAACAATTGCTTAGACAGCTAAAAATTGTTCGAAACTCTTTTACCCAAGAATCTTATCTTGTGTGTGGAAGCTTACAAGCACACGTGTAGTGTGCACTAAAAACACGAGACAACAACGAAACGAATCAATCGTCTGGGCGTAGGAAGGGAACACGCGGAAGCGCCGAATTAGGAAGGTTAGGAAGTCGGTTTGCGGTTGAATGTTTGGCATTCTAATGAGGAAGGCGGCGTTTACACGCCTTATGCTTCGTTCACGCGACGCGCACGCTACGTGAGCACGATTGTTATCGTGGCATTTACGCGTGGCGTGGGCGACACGCGTCGTCGTTCACCGTGGCATCATACCGCAACGACAACGTCGTCGTACACGTGAACCGCTTCATCGAATTTCCGATTCGCTAATTCGTTGCCTGATAATCCCCCAAATCACCGCGATTTCGGCCGTGGTTCCGCGGCAAATTAACAGGTTGTTGCGCCAACGGATCGCGCTTGTCGATGTTCTATACCAGAAATTGAAACTTCCTATGATTTTAGCAGATTTAGCAAAGATCCTAGCAAATTTCATGTGTAATACTATAAGCTTCGCAGTAAAAATAATTAAACGGTAATGCTAATGCTTCTCTAAGTATTTTGTATAAAAATTATCATTAATAAGAATGATAATTATAAGGGTTTCGTCATCACGAACAGAATTTAATACAAATACCCGAATTGGAATTCAATTTCTAGGAACGGTTTGCCGAAGTATATCTATGGAAAGTTTAAGGGTGGATAATTAATAACGTGGAAAGGTAGATTTAATAGCGAGTCCACGAGGCCAGTAGTGTCCTCTCCCAGGGTAGAATTACTATCTCGATTCGGTCGCATGATTAACCCCGAGAGAGTCACGGTAACAAGTAGAGAAACCTCGAAGAGATCCGTTACTCCGGCGCGCTCGATTACATCGCATGGCGATATTTCATGTCACTTCCGGTTCCACAGTCCCTCCAGCTAGGA
The DNA here is from genome assembly GCA_004307685.1 of Ceratina australensis. NCBI lineage: Eukaryota > Metazoa > Arthropoda > Insecta > Hymenoptera > Apidae > Ceratina > Ceratina australensis. The sequence continues at coordinate 91,230 of SHCU01000169.1, read as the reverse complement.
GAGGTTATGAGACTTTATTCGGAGGGTGGCACGAAGAGTAACAGAGATCGGGAGAGGCAGAGGCGGAAACAAAGAGCCTTCGCTCGAGAATTAATTTCAATTGGATTACGTTGAATATTGTCAGCGCTTACGCCGAGACGTCGCATTCCGAGCATTCGCAGCGGAGCGAAGGCTGCGCGTCGTGTCGTCACGCGCCAGAGTCACGACTCTTTCATCTACTAACAAACTGCCGTCGAATGAGCAATTATCGTTAAGCGCGAAGTAATACCCTTAAAGGGCATCCGTTTTCATCTTTTTTCTTTCCATCTCCGAAGAAAATTTTTTCTTCCCGATTTCACTCGGCAACGCGAGGCGAACGCTTCGATAAAGCGTGACGACGGATGAGCCGAATGAAACGAACCGTGGGCCCGGTTCAATTTATTCGAAAAAGAGCCTCCGTTCCGACGACAGACTAAGTAATTTCGATAGACCGTTTTAATTATTCGTCAACCTCCGCATGTACAGAGACCGCAATCGTGCCGCGCGCGTTCAATCGTTTTTCCCCGGGTTGAATGGCCCGAACAAACAGTCAACTTTCCCGCGGTATTTCGTCCATTAACGAACTCTCGCCGGCCAACTGTTTGACTTTCGTTCCCAAGAGATAAGCAATTTTTGTATAAAAAAAAGAGAGGTAAAAAAAATATTCTAACTCGTTCGGAGAACCGGAGCCAAGTGATTCGCGGTCTGACCCGAATCCTACGCGGGAACAACGAAGCGCGATAAACGATTCACGAAGTGGCGGCATATGAAATCAGGAGACGGTTCGTCGTTCGACAATATTCAATCGCGTTTCCTACGTTTAACAGAGGGTAAAGGATGAGCAAACGTTTCTTCTCGTTAGCTTGGCACAATGCTCATCGGGCCTCTAAAGTCCGGCTCGAGCCCCCGAAGGCATCGCGGCTACGAGGATGAATGCAACTTTTTCCCTCGTCCCTTTTCACGTTTCAAAAGTAAAGGGCAAAAGTGACATGCTCCTCGATCCATAGAGAGAAAGGAGGGAGGGAGGGAAGGTGGCGATGGAAGAGCCAGAAGGCCGATACAAGGCTCATTGTTACCACGGCTGCCACTCTATTGTATAGGAGTTTCGCCAAAGTTCGCCAATTTGCGTTTTCTTCTCCAATGCGACAAAGACGCGGTCGAAGGACGCCGCCACCAGATAATATTTCCACACGCCGGCTCTCCCTCCGCTCTATCTCCTCCTCTACAATACTTTCTTCTCATTCGTGCTCCTTTTTTTTTTCTTTCTCTTCTCTCCCCTCGCGTACACTTTCTCCCCGTTCGCGCCATTCTTCTCCGTTCGTCCTACTCTTTTCGACGAGGACGTGGTCGAGGATCTTTTTATGCGACGCCGCCGTCGCGTAAGGGGCGTTAAAAGGAAACTAAAGACGCTGGATGATAATAATAATCATCGCGCGTAATGACGATGATAAAGAGGACGATAATAGCTCGATGCAACGAGACGAGAGTGGAAAGGGTCGTTTCAGTCGGTGCGCCGCGCCGTTCCTTTTAATTATTTCGATTTCACATCTCGATCTCCGCGCTACCCATTCCACCTCCCTCCGCGTACTTCTCCATCAATTTTTCTGCTATAACCGCGAAACGAGACGCGTCATCTACTCGTCCTACACGTTTCTGCTCCCCTCTCCTTTCTCTTACATTTACCACCTTTCGGAGCTCATTTTGTCATCCCTTAAGCCCGAAGGTCTAAGCTTGTCTGACCGCTTTAGCTTGTTTCGTCGTTGGGAACGAGGCGATGCGGCGGTGCCGCGGGCTGAACGCGGGTGCAATGTTGATGGAATCTGTCGCGAGCTGCGAGAGAACACAGCGGAGACGAGAGAGTCGGGCCTCTGTGAAAGGCTAAACGGCAACCGAGGAGGAGGAAAAAAACCTCTCGGTACAAGGAGGCGAAAAGGCGGAAGCGGTACACCGGATGGGATATATATCAACGGCGTTGGTTGGAGGAAACCAAGGTAGGCACGAAGAAAGGTGTGTGCACTGGCAGAAAGAACTGGTGGAGTGCTCCTCGAGCCTACGGCGATCGGAAAGTTTCACGGAAGCGAGTCCTCATGAGAGGATTTTCGTCGCGTTTCCAGCCTGCTCGCGACGCGAGACGCGTCTCGAGAGTTATGCGATAAAAGAAGTCGAAAATCTACGTACCGCAGACATTTTTTCATCGTTATTGTTGTAGAAAATTGATTTTTTCGCTTTCGACGGTATAAATCAGACTGTAGTAACGATACATTTGTATTAATAATAACACGATATGCTGATAAATGTTCGATCAATATCGGAACAATACATTCGAGCAATAGAAATTCTGGCATATTTGTTTCGCGACGTTTTATACGATTTTCACCGTGTCAATAGATACAGCGAATCGACTCTCGCGGATGAACAATCAGTCAAAGGCGCGTCGAGACCGGAGACGAGAATCGACGTGACGCAACGGTGTCAACTGTAGGCAACTTTAAGATTCATAAGGGAACACGAGTAGAAAATCGATCCCCGGTCGAATCAATTTCCTGGTAACCTTGTAAACTCGACGATCGTTTCCCTCGCGCCGAACCACGCAACCGCCACCCTTTTTTTAATCCCTAGATCCGTGAATCTATCTAGCGAAAGAATTCGGCGAGAGGAAAAATTTAATAAATTTCGTATTCACCGGGGTGGCGTGAAACGATATATAAGATTGGTCTGACGCGATGTTGCGATGCCCCGTGGCCAACGAAAAGAGCTCGTAAATACTTGAGATCGTTTGAATACATTCGAGCAACGGCCCGATCGAATTTCCGTTTTTCGTTCGAATTTAAGCGCAAAAGTCCACCGATCTGGTTAAAGTAAATTTTCGCGCGGTGACAGCGCGACTCACTCGATCCGTGGAAAAAATAGGTAAGTGTCAAAGGGGTTGGAAAAATACGAAAGTAACTAAGACTAAATGATAAAGCAGGAATCGAGAGACTGTTAACCGATGACAATGCTCCCGAGTACAAGTAGGTTCGTTTGCGGTCTGGCAGCAGTGCTTTGAGCCGCGAAATCGAGGAAACTAAATAAGACTTACGCAATTCGTAGCGCTAGATGAAGTTTCGAAGCCGTTCAAGTGTAAACGATGCCGATATCCGGTAGATGAGGAAGCCGGTAGATACGTAATTGTGTTGACCTCCCCCGACTTCGATAGGACGTACAATTCCTGAAAAGAAGAAAATCCACGGTTACTTTATCAATAAAAAACTAAACCGATTGATCAAACATAATTATAAAATGCAATGACTTGGATCACACATAATGTCGCCGTTTAGTATTCATGTTAGACGATAATCTCAACACGAACTGTATCATGTAGCACATGTTCCGATGTTGGCGAGAGAAATCTTGGAGGAAGTTGATAGGTCAAGCCACCGAAGTTTGCCCTTTATAATGCTGCGCTATGTTTCAAAGCGAAGCCAACAGTTTTAGGGTAGAACGTGTAACCGCATACTCAAACTTCACGTTATCGCGAACACCTACTAACTTAACGCGCACCACGAATATCATGCAGCGAGCGAAAGTTAACGAGGGATGACGAAGCATGTTTCACTTTTAATTTCATTCTGTCGCGCGTACTCGATAGAAAAACGAATACGATACTGGTCATTATTTCCGTTAGTTGTTACCTGCATTGCGAAATCCTTCGGTACGTAAGAAGCCGTAGAAAACGCGAAGCAACGATCATTGTGAACGTCAGACACTCGAGCTAATTCATAATGATGTGATAGACGCGCGAAAGCGGAGAAATAGATTAGGAATGTTGTTGAATTTTTGACGGTACACATAAATGCGTGAGACGGTAGTAGCCGTGCACGAGGAGAGAAACTTAATCGAGAGATTCAATTGCGGATATGTGTTCCGTCTACATCTGTAATTGGTTTTCTGTTCCTACGCTTTAAAGAGTCACCCTCGATTCCTCAACGTCGCGTGGCTGCGAGCCACCCTATATATATTCCGGTCCGAATATCCCTCAAAGAACTCCTACAGGCAAACCTGACACACATGGGCAATACGCACCCACGTAGAACCAACCGTACATGCAGGTTTGACGTGTGTGCACGCTTCTCGGATCCCCTTCCTATACGTAGAGTACATCCATCTCTGCTATCCGGACAAAGCGGAGGAAGCCGTATGTGTATTGAACATTGATTTTAAACGCGGGCCGTGCTACAAGAACCGTGGCCGTAAAAAAGGCCTGAATCCAGCAGACTTCCAAGTTTCTGTTATACGTTCCGTACGGAAAACTGGTAAGCGGCGGCAGGCGCGCAGACACGATGGATTGATATGGAGAAGATCTGAGACGTCTATCGGCTTCGACTCAGCGACAAGTAGCTTCGTAGACAATGGCGTAGGTACGTACATCTACGCACACATGATAAACTCCGTCGAGCTTTTTCTCTATGGAACGGATCGATTCTGAAAGCAGTTGGCTTCCGCGAAACGCTTCGTTACTCGTCTCCTCTTTTATTTCTTTTTTTTTCTCTCTCTCTCTTTCCCTTCGAGCCACTTCAGGGATGCACGTGTATCTCGTTTGAGAATAATGGTTACTTCCTAGTGAATACCCGCTTGCGCCTACTATGTAACTCCGCGAACAGAGGTTCTGGACTCATTCAAAAGGTTCGCTCGAAATTATTCTTTCAAAATTCGTGCTCTCCTTCTCCTACTCCGTATGGAGAACTTTTTTTCGAACAGGAAATTAGGTTTTAACGCGAAGAAGGAGACTTAGCGAGCCGTTGAGAAATCCGAGATCCGTTTCAGTGGAACGCGTATCTAGAGGTATATACGTTACTGCACGGAAACCTCTTACCATGCGTTATCGCACGGGATACAGGCGATCTTTTAACATTATTCTTGTTCGAAAAGATTGGAAACACGAGTTAACGTAACGCGCGCGCGCGAGATTTCTCTCTCCGCTCATACATAAATTCTTAAGCGCCTTCTTATTCGGGATCCGTCCTACGAGTGTGGAACGGCCGGTGAAAAATATATTTACCGAGGAAGGGAATTTAATTGTGTATCGTGGAAGGAGATTACGGTTTTGGAATGGTATCCTTTTTTGCAGCGGCAAGTGTATTATTCAACGAGACGGCAGAGAGCATTTGATGGCAAAGAACGGCGTCTACCTTCTTCAGTTATTTAAAGGGTAAAAATATATCCTCCTCTCGGAACATCTCTCCAGACCTACATAATTTACCAGAGTTATTTTTCGAGGGTTACGAACGTTCGTTCGAACTCCTGGACGAACAATATTTTTCCCTGACACACATACTTCCCACCGTTCGGCCGATTCCCGGCGAAACTGCCAGACATTTATACGAGATAAAGAGGTCGTACTTATTAAAACTCGAGCGAATATCCAAAGTTCACTTGCATCGATACTCTAATCACTTTGTATTTCCGAATTTCCGCATTAAAGAGTGCTCGCGACACAATTAACATACCGCTTCATCTTCTCGGAGATATTGTTTGTTGTCTAAATTGACGGGTGTGAGCGCTAGAAACGTCACCGGCGGTGTCTTCCTTGGTTATTTAAAGGGTCGGAAGCGAACATCGACGCCCCTACGACCACGCCGCCACGTGCAGCATACACGCCCTTGTGTACACAGTCACGATTCACCAAAGTTATTTTACGGCCTGTACGATAGCCGGGCAAAGTGCTTTATATCGGCTTTTGAAATTCGGACCAGTAACTTCTCGCATATCTTATGAAAAATTAAGAACTGCGAATGCTCCCGCCCACATCCCACGCTCCATCGCGCCACTTACGCGAGAGATACAGGTCGAGGCACGTGAATCAGTAAAAGGAGCTCATCTTCCGCGATATTTTTTATTTAACAGAATCACTTATTACTTTTTCCTGTACAAACCGTCTCAATTGTCTATTCAAAATTCCATAGCTACTGCACGCTGCGTGCAAAGCAAGAGATTGATCCGCGGCAATTGAATTTATTCGATGGCGAGAGAAAGAACAAATATTTTATGTTCGACGGATATTGAATTTAGTATTGCACGCGTCGTACAAAAGGCGACACCTCGCGTCTGCTTTTTCGGTTATCTAAGGGGTCAAATTGTATAACGTACAGCCAGAACTCTTTCACCGCCACGTGTATACGCCAATGTATGTAGATACAGCACTCCAAAGTTATTTCGTGGGGTTCGGGGGGCACCGTCGCGCGCTCCCTATGCACATACAATTTCCCTATGTACAAGGTACACGTCTGTGCGTGCGTTCATGTGTGGGGGTGCCGCGCGTCTACGCGAGGGGAGAAGCACACGAACGTGAACGGTAGACAGAGAAATATGCGACAGCGCCCGCGAGAGAGAAAGAGAGACGCAAAGGGACGGAGAGAGATGCGAAGAAGCATCGGTGGTGGTAGTGGTGGTGGTGGGCGCGTAGAAAGAGAGAGAGAAGAAGAGATGAGATGGTCTGGTGCAGGGGCGCGAAGGGGTACGAGCGTAATATCGGAACCCCAAACGGTAATCGATATTACATATATCTCTCCTGATGTATATTCAACCATCCTGTACGGTTTTCCGAAAGGAACTCCCTTAATAAAACTACTTACGAAAAGCCCGAGTGCCTCGGTGATTCGGTGCCTCTTTTCCTACGTCTTTTTTCGCCTTCCGCACGTTTCCCGTCCGTTTCGCCGTTCATAGGTATATTACTACGACTGGCCTAAGAGAGCCGAATGGTTCCAGCTTTATGACTAAGGAATACCGAGTCTACGCCCTTAGACGACGACGACGCCTCAGTGCGCGTGTTAAGCTTCGGCAGGTATATTAAAACGCGTCTGAGTGCACGCGACCGTTTCGTTCTCCTTTGGGATGCGGGATCGATTATTAAGAGAGAGGGAGGAAAAAAAAATCTGTGGAGATAATACAAGCTGCGCGCGCGAGCGTGATTATTTGCTTCGATTAGCATTTCACGGTCGCGGTGAGCCACGAATCGAGATCTCTCCGCGGCGACGGGTTCGCCGCGCGATCGCAAACACTCCCTCGGCGGGATGATTTTTCGATCCTTTCCCGCTCCATTGTGATCGGAGCCGGGGATGCATTTGCATACGTTGCATTGTAATGGGGCGGTGGCGTGAAAGAGCCCTGAAATTTTCAGGGGCCGAGATTTCGTCCTCGACGAAAGACTGAACGCCGTACGCCGCGCCGCGCCGTGTTGCACCGAGAGAGAGGAAACGTTAACGAGTCGGCGATCGCGAGTCAGGGTAGCGGAGCGTGGAAAGAAGGAATGAATATGAAATTAATAGTATTCTAGCAAGTGCAGCCTGGCGCGCAGCTTCCATGCATTTATACTCGCTCGCCGGGAAAGCTTTTGCTTTCCGCTGTCTATCGTCTTTTCTTTCCGCGTGTTCGTGCCCCTCTTTTCTTTTCATTTTTCCCCGCCCTCTCCTTCGCCTTCTACCGTGTTTTTCCCTTTACTATATCGCAAACCTCTGCTGCATTTTTTGAGTGATTTCTCACGTGTGTCTTGTCGCATAATTTTGACGTGTCGTATTAATTCGAGGATAATGGACAAAAAGAAAGGGAAGGTCGGTATGAAAAGAGTCGTCCATGTCAAGTTATTGTTCTTCTGCTTTAAACGGAGTCCGCATGTAAGGCTCGTACCAGCTGTAGGAATTATTTTCTCTTTCGTTGACGTTATTGCATCGTCTAGTCTATTCGATTGACTGCGCTGTTTAAACTCAACGACATTTTCATTCGTAGGATTTATCGACGTTTCTCTTACTGTCGCTCGTATTCCTTTCGATAAAAAGAGAAGAAGAATTTATACCGCCCTTCTTCGATGCACCATTTCCTTCTGGGAGAGTTCGTTAATAGAATCGTGTGATCTTTTTAAAGAACTCTGGAGCATCAGACATAGCTGTATTTACTACTGGTCCTGACGATCCATCTAGCAACGTTTCGACCTATACAATCT
>SHCU01000169.1:61517-79961 GCA_004307685.1 Ceratina australensis | reverse complement strand
ATCGTCGTTGACCGTTAATGAAAATTCTGTCTACCTTAACCCTTTGGACTCGAAAGGCGACCCACAGTCGCCACTTATTTTATACAATAAAATATATATCATTGATTAAATTCAATTTGATTACTATACATTCTATGGAAATATTAATTTAAAAATTGTAGAACATAAAAATGAAGAATAAATTCATATAATATATCATAATTATAACAATATAAAATAATTGCTATAAAGGAAAATACAATAGGTATTTGGAGAAAAAAATCCTCGAGTGCAAAGGGTTAATTTAGCTGTTTGAACGGGAGACAAAGTTGTTCCGTGACGTAAAGGAAAAACATGAATATGCTTCTGGGTTTTTTTAGAAATTTATTAAAACCACGGAGGACAGGTGAATCCAGAGAAACGAGCCAGCGAAGCTAATGGACGAAAAAACGTGCGCCGGTTCCGTGACGCGTGATGGGATTAAAAAGTGTTCAACACTTTGGCTGTTAATTTCTAACGTGACGCGGGATTTATAAATTATCCGGGCATCGATATGCACTTGCTCGCCCACCCCGACGAGTCACCGCCTCCGCGCCTCGGGGGATGCTTGCGCAGCTGGTATATGCACGGCGCGGCTGAATAAGTAATAAAATATGTCGTCCACGCTCCTGGGATGCTGAGCGTGACCACGCGTAATATTACGCGGGCAGCAGTGTTTCCCCGTTGACGGGAAAACAATTTCCTTTAGCGCTTTAGAAAATGGTCAAGCGTGTACGCTAACCGGAATACGTACGTGCCGTCCCTCCGAATACAAATTAAATTTCCAACAACCGAGAATCACGCCGTTCACAGCTGCTATCTACTGTGACTTTTAACATTATAAAAGTAAAATCTCCACGATTTACAAATCCGTTGTCTTTTTCACCGCCTCAAACACAAGCCTCATTTTTTATTCGTTACACGAAGTAAAACAAATTTTTCCGCGAGTAGAGCACGTAAACATTTTTGCGAGCAAACGTTTAATGAGGCGGATAGAAATAAATTCGGAACCTCGTTATTTGTTTGGATTATTCGATTTATCGTAGTGTCGCGAGGCCTCCTGACGAGTTCCTACGTTTGATCAGAAAAAACCTGATACATCGGGATGATAACAGATTCGAATTTCTGTTATCCCCGCGTGGGATCGTCGTATCAGGTCAGGGCTGTAATTGGTTGGGCGCTAGCGTGTCACGCGGCGCAGGCGGGACGCCGCGATATGCTTTCTAATATTTGCACACTTTGATTGGAGTTTGCCCAGACGCCCCTCAAATTAATTACACAGTTTTTCGCGTGTCCCGCATTTCGACGTACTATATACTCGATCGCGCCCCAATGACGCGAAATGATCGAATTCGAATCGACCAACGCGCGTCCTGAAAACGTCATGTGCTCTAAGACATTCGACTTGGTAATGTTCCAGTATACAAGGTAATTTACGATGCAATAATACGATGTTGGTGATCGAATGGCCAGCGGAATTTATTTCGTTCGTTACTACGCTTCAGATGGAAAGGCGATCGAATAGATTCGACGTGTTCGTTAAACGGTTCGTCTAATACCAAATTCCATCAAAGATGGCGATCACGCCACGGTTCAATGCGTCTTTCGTCCCACTTTTACCACTCGCCGAGTCCCTACCTTTATCGTCCCGTAGGGCGTCGCACGTTGCCACGGAACACGCGTGCTCGTGACGGTATCGTATGGGAAAACGCGTTAACCCAGGTCGTGACTAACGACTTCGATGGAAATACAAACGCGTGCGGGCGAATCGAATTAATTAAAATTTGCCGGCGTGGCGCGACACGTGAAAATCGGGTCACCGTCTTCTCGTCCGCGAGAGACATTCTCTTTCGCGAGATTTCGACGGTAATAATCGCTAATTACGCGGTATCGACGTCTCGCTAATTAACACCAGGGCACACGGCTTTAATTAACCGCGCGTGCATCGTCAGACTCGGCTGCGGAAACGGAAACCTTCTCTCGGCAAGATGTCGCGCTGCCAGGTTCGCTCGGTGAGTAAACTGAGACCCGGCGCGCGAACATGTGCCTATGCAAAATTTTGACAACGTAACGCGTAGCCAATTGTAGCCGCGCGGGATTATTGGAAAAGTATGACGTACGGATGGGCGGATCCGTCACGAATACGGGACACGCTGTCACTTTTGACCGCGACTAAATTAAGATCGTCCTCGGCGCTCTCCGCTAAGATCGTCCTTAATCAAGCGAAACTAGGCCAGTGCAATTGGAAATACATGTTAACGAGACGCTTCCATTAGCACGAACCCCGATGCGTATTAAAATAAACTTCGAATGTATAAGTCAATATTAATTAACGAGCGCAGTCGCGCGGTCTGTTCATCGTCTCCTGGGAGACTCGAAACGTTTGGATATTAATCTCGTCTCCGCGATATTGTTTCGTCGTCCAACAGTGGTCGAAATATTTCAAGCGTTACGCGAATGACGACGAACGACATCTCCACCATGCGTCGCGTCGGACTACCGCGATCTCGTATCACGTTACCGCGCTTCGTCACTCTACGGTAATGTATGGAAAAGAGCTCGGCTTTCTTAAGGGCTTATGCTGCATACACCGAGAGAACGTTCGCGGAGGGTTGTTCACAATTCCAATAATATCGGGCCAGACTCCGGTGAGAGATGATAGCCTCTAATACAGCAGGGATATGAGCAAAGGGTACGTACCGAGAGAACCACTCGAGAAGTTCATTCAGTTAGAAATTCCAACATTTTTCTCCTTAAATGCCCAGGAAGGATGCACGCGAAACTCAAATGAGCTTCCCGTGGGTGAGCGACGACTCAAACAGCTTGTCCGCGTCCTCGTCGTTTTCCAATTTCTTTTCCTACCGATTTCGCTCGGTTTTCAGGAAATTAGATTTCCCATAGTATTCCAAAGAAATTACAAGTGGCCTCGGCTTATCTCTCGTCGTTCTGTTCACGTTTTAAATATACAGACAAATTGTGTTCGAATCGAACCCTGCCTCCTTTCGACGTAAGAAATACCCCGAGACTCCTCTTTAAATTTATTATAGGAGGGAAAGCTGCTTATCACACGTCACAGATTCTTTTCGTCGCGGCTGGAACGTATCCGCGGCAGATGCAAGCACAATGGGCAATATCCCGTGGAAGAATCCACGAGTCAGGATCATGGGAATTTATCTCTGATTCGGGAATGATCGACGAAAATCTGTCGGAGCAGCAGAGATTTCCACCGCACGGAGCAGCAGCCTCGGATCGTTCTCTTTTTTATATTCACCGGTCGTTTGTAAACGACCCGCTGAAAGGGACAATCCTGTCGTGTGTGAAATGAAAAAGAAACGACGCCGAGAACTCGTGGGTTCGCGGTGAGCGGGAGAAAAATTAAAGAGATACCCGAGAAAGTTGCACGCTCAAAGAATTCACGGTGGCGGTGGTGAAGGAAAGTAACGGGCCGAGAGGAACAGATTGAAAGAAAGGCGAGAACAAAGTGAAAAGGAACGAAACGAGGAGGCGAAGCAAATATAGAGATATCGAGATTGTAAGGTAGCAAAAGAATGAAGGTACGGAGAGAGAGGGAGAGAGAAGGCTCGATTTTCCTAGGACTGGAAAAATATTTGCACGCTTCTCCACCCACGGAATCTTTCTACCCCCGCTCCTATCTCTTCTCTTCTATCCTCGACTGGCAAAGCCGCCTCTAGTCTCTTTCGATATCGGGTATTCCGTCTCCATATTCCGAAGTTTTACAGCCCGCAGCGACTTTCGCGCCGCGCCTCACCCCTTTTTTCGCTTTATCTTCGTCGATGAGCGAGGAGAGCTTGGCTCGGCTCTCTGCCCGCTCCTCTGTCTCTCTACCCTCTACCGCTCTCTCTGTGTTCGTTGGCGTCCTGGCCGGCTTGCATCGGGGAAATATGAATCCTTCGTTTCCCGTCTGCATTGTCTGGGATCCGTGTTTGCCATGGGCACATACAGTGCGAAACCTGTTCGGACATTGGGACCCGCGCACGCGTGTGCGTACGTTACGGGGCTGTTTGCTCGCAGGTGGTGACAAAGATCGATCGTGGCGGGTTTGGCGCACGGGATGAAAAAACCGAGAGACAGAGGCGAGCAAGTCGGGGGTGGAGGAGGACACCCCGAGCCCCGTTGTCCGGTCTAAACGATGATATATACCGCGGTCGCGCGCGTTCGAAAATTTTTACAATTAACGTCCGCGTATCTGGCCGATGTGAAACACGGGTTTTCGAACGCACACCGTGTGTCGCGTTACTTTCGCGCGATATGCGCGTCCTAGCGCGAATCCGCGAGATGATGGATGAACCGCCGCCGCGCGCTGTTTGCCGGCGTTGGAATAAAGTAGGCACAGGTGCGAGGCTAAGTTCGAGCTCTAGTAGTCCGACTCGGTTAACTCGTTACCACCCATTCGTCCGACTAACTCCAAGAATTGAGTTCCCGACTAACTATTCTCAAACTTGTCGCTCCACCGAGATCCCTTCATGATTGAACGCGACCAACTACGAATGAATTATTAAACCGTTTCGTGCGGCGAACAGACAGGGGCCCGGACGGAAAGTTGTGCTCCGGACTACGATGAAGAATCGGAGGAACCGTAACTACGCGAGTACTGGCTTAACCCGCGGGAATCAAGTCTCTATACAAAAATCTATTTGATCTTCATTGTTCGCTATTTGCTTCGTATCGGAAGTAACGTGGATTCAAGTTAACACTCGCGTAAGCAAATTTGCCGAAAGCTTAAAAAATGACGCTGCAACGTTTGCACGTAAAGCTCCGTGGATTTCCGTTGACCAGCAGCAGCAGCAGCACGGGTGGAGGTCGAATACGAGCAAAATTTCTCCGCAGAACAGCGCGCACGCACGTGATACTTGATAATAACTGTAAATAACGGGTGGTTGGCATCGGGCATTGTGCTTGATCCGCGAAACGTGTTCGGAACACGTCGCCGAGATCCCCTGGGCGAGCAGCGGAAGCCCGCCCGAACGTACTTCCACTTCTTCAACTTGTTCCTCTCAAGTCGTCACATTGTGCCCGACGTGAGACGAGTCTTGCACTCTGTTGTGTTCGTAAAACAGCCACTTTTCCCCGAGGCTACTCCCGAAGGACTCTCGAGCTTTCATTGTTCGATTTCGAAGTACTACTCTCTCTCTCTCTCTCTCCCTCTCTCTCTCTCTCTCTCTTTCTCCTTTTCTCATCGCGTGTCTCAGCTTTCTTCGTGCCGCTCTATGTGTATCCCTCTGATCTTCTCATTTTTATACTTTCTTACGTGACCGCGTTAAGTGGACGGCATACACGAGCAACGACTCGCGGCCGGGGATACTTAAACGATCTCGTACCTCCTCGCGGTATTCGATCGAGTGAGTCCACGCGATACCGATGTAAGTTTAATATCGCGAGTTGCCTTTTTTAAGGTCGCCTCGATGAGCCGGCCAGCCGTGGTTATTGCGGGATAAAGCACGATGTACGTCAAGGAACGCGTCCGTAGTTCCTATCCGTTCTACTTTCTCTCTCTCGGAACATTTGTACGACGAGAGCAACTCCACCAGCTACTTGCGGCCGCTTTATTGCATTGCAGCAGCCTTGTTTCGTTTCGCTGGTCCGGGGCAAACCTCGGGGATAAAGAGGGAAACCGAGCTTGATTCTCGAGCGTCTTTAACCGTGTTCTACAAAGCATCAGCCGGAATCCAGCACGTTCACTGTTCAATTTACCGCTGCAGGAAATCGAATGATTTGCCCTCAAGCATTTTCATGAATCTCGTTCAGCCACTGTTCCCGACGGTCTCTCTCTTCCTCCTTCTTCTTGCCTATGTATACAAATGTCAAGCCTATTAGCTTGAACTTTTCACGTCGTTCGATCTATCGCTGTGCAAATTGAACTTTGCTTCACTCAGCCATACCGACTTGCCTGTTATTAAGTTTCATCCTTTAAGTCAGTCANTTAGCTTGAACTTTTCACGTCGTTCGATCTATCGCTGTGCAAATTGAACTTTGCTTCACTCAGCCATGTGTCACCGACTTGCTTGTTATTAAGTTTCATGCTTTAAGTCAGTCATAAAATATTTCAGTTTATCAGTTTGAGTCGAACCGAACCGGGAAGAGGGTGCAAGAGAGACGATCGTTTGATTTCAAGGAATTATCTGAAACGCGGGCCAAGCAACGCAGCAGTAACAACGCGATACCTATACGTATACCTCACTTTATTATACTTCCGGAGCTTTCTCTCTCAGCGGGCTTCTGCTCGCGTGACGACTTCTGTTATTTCGTTGTGTTCGTAAAACAGCCACTTTTCCAGCCGATACTCCCCAAGCACCCTCCAACTTTCTTTGTCCGAAATACCGTTTACTACCCTGTCTCTTTTTTTACGTCCCCTCTTCTTCTACTTCTTTTTCACTCTTTCCGCCACTCGTCGCTTCCCGAAACGAAGATGTTCGCCGCGAAGGAAGCGTTCGATCGAGTATCGATTACGGTCGATTTGAAGCGCGGCTAATGAGCACGGGAGCGAGCAGGTACTTCGAGAAACCAGACGCAGCGGCAGGGGAGGGGGTCCAGGAAGAACTGTTAATAGTCGCAAAGAGAAAAAGGGTGACGTCGCAACCGAACTAACCGCAAAGAGCTTTCCGATATATACCGCGTAGAAAACCGTGTTGTAACGGGTACGAAAGAGGGTAGCCGTGGGGTTGTGCATGGTCGAGTGCGGGAAACAATTTGTTGGTCGCGAATCGTTCGTGGAATCTCTGCTCTCTGGTAAATCGTTCCGTCGAGAGGAGCATTATTGCCCAGACATCGTCATTTTATCGGAATAGTTAAGATCTCGGCGCTCCATATTTTCTACATCTTTCACATTCCGCGAGTAAGATTCTTTTTTTGTTTGCCTGCTAGAATACTTCTTCCCGTTGCCGAGTGACTTTTCAGAATATCTACATACCGTATCTCGAAATGAGCAGTTTCATCGATTTCTATATTTATTTTCAACAAACGATTTCAATCGATTTACACAATTTATTATTATATTTAATAAAATAAGACATGTCTAGTTGATCGAGGGAACTGAAATTAAAAGTGTTATCCCTATTTGAATAGTTCGAGGAATGTTACTTTCTGTTACTTGAGCAGAATTAAGCGAGTCAATTCAATGAAGAATGCGCGGGTCAAAATGAGCGTCTAGATGACCAACCGAACCCTCTGCTCAACTTCCCTCCCACGTAAAGAGATCCTTTATTGAACGGAGACAAGGAAACAATTACCAGGACCGTGTTACCCTAATCCGAAAATCCTGTTACCGGCACGATCCTCTCTCTCTCTCCTCGATTCTTTCCTTACAAAGACAAACTTCACCCCGGAGCCGTCGGATGACACGACACCCTCTGTTATCCTTCGCGATAATTTGCTGGAGCTCGCACGTTTCCTCCCTGCTTGCTTCATTTCTCTTTGTCTCTTTCATTATTGTCCCGTTTCCACAGAATTTTTTTTTTCCACCAAACCTCCGCGTTCTATTCGTTTATAATTCGCGATCTCTTTGGTTTCGAATTTTTCCCGAAGAAATATGAAAAAACGAGAAGGGAAATGCAGTCTGGGCGCATCAATTTCAGGCGTACGCGAAAGAATGTCAGAGGCGATGGGGCGCGCTTGTTGAATTTTCATGAGAAACGCAACGAGCGAAATAAAATCCTCGGGCCGAATAATATCAAACGTGGTTATACTTTCAAGGGTAAAGGACCGTGAAATTCATCTAGGCCGGAAATTTAGCACACCGAGATCGACGGTCGGGAGAGGGAGCAAAAAGAAAAAAAGGGAGCAAGTCAAACGGAGAGGCTCGAGTGTGACGGTATCATTTCGCGAGAGTGTACCACCACCGCACCACCGCCGGCCCGCCCGGTCCCTCTCCTTCTCTTTTTCCGTTCCCGTTTTCGCTTTTCCTTCCGCAATGTTCTCGAGTTACCTCGGCGGTTAATTAACCCGTCCAAGTGGGATAACTACCCGCTGACCGTTTTCCTCGTCTTGACCAAATTATGGGAGAATTTAATGGGATCCAGTAAATGGCCGAATAGAGCGGAGAATTCGGTCGGCAATTTGTCGAGAATTGTTCGTTCCCAGAGAACGCGCGCGCTGATTGTCATAATTAGATGGGAGATATAGCGGATGAAAATGTTTCGCGGCGAAGAAAAGAGAAACGGCGCGGCATCGATCGCGCGTGCGTCGAGGTATTATACATATATCGTGTGCCCGATTGTATTTAAAGCAGCGAAAACTAAACCGTGTCGATTGGTCCAACGCGACCGTCATCCGGGGCTAGAGGCACGTGAGAAGTCCGAAAAGCGAGGCGTCGAAGAAAAAAGGAGGGGTGTAGTACGCGAAATGATAGAGGGAGGGAGTTGGAAAACTAAAGGGAGGCCGTCGAAAGTTCCGGCGAGTAATGGCTTTTAAGTGCGAAACCGTTCTCTACCGCAGTGTCGTTCTCTAGATTTCCCCTGTCATCTGCGTTAAAAGGTACCGTCGATCTATCCACTACGCTACAAATTTTCTCCCTCTTATTTCCTATTGTCTTTTTTTTTCGCCGTTTCCTCTCGCCGGTCCGATGACGGATACGAGCAGCGAGATCATTACACGACATCGCCGGCTGAGTTAACTTCCAGTCGATAGAGTAGTCGCAGAGATTCGGGTTAGCGCCGGCGCTAAGCCACCCTCCGCCAGCCAGGATTTGCATCCAGTCCGTTTGTCTTTTCTTCACCGAATTAATACGGATTTAGCGACGACAAAGACAACGCGGCTCGAATCGCGGAATTACCTTTGATTAGCTATTATCACCGATCACAAAGGGAAATTAAATACGGTACACGGATGCGTTGAAACGACGTTCATACCGTTTGCTAGTTCAGTTAACTTTCATTTTTGTTCACGCTATTAATTACGTAAATTCTCATAATATAAATCAGAACAATCAAATTATTTTTAATCATCCATCTTTATTAATGGTTAATATAAAAAAGAGATAAAAATGATCAATTTGATTTTGAACAGGTCGATTCTAAATAAGGGACGGCAATTTTAATTCCTAATTATCCGCTGCAATATTCTGTTATCACTTAATTACCCTGATTGAATTAATTCCCCGTGTTTATCGGTAATAAAATTATGCTACATGTAATTCCAGCAAAGTGCACAAGGAGAAAGGTGGGGAAAGGAAAAAAGCCAAGCCGCCTTTCAATCCGGCTTGGTGTACTAACACCTTTTTCTCAAAGCTCTTGAAAATCCCGCTTCATCGCGGCGCGAACAGAGGGAAAGGAGAAAAAGTGGTAGACAAGGATGGAAGACGAAGAAATAACCGATGGAATGGAGGTTGTTCGAGCGGTTTCAGGACGCGATTCCCGGCGAAAGATCGTTACGATATCGCTGGCAGAGGTGCTCTCCCCGTTCCGCCGGTAGCGTAGACGAAGGTAGGCAGAGGTGTTCGTTTAGCGCCGGCGCTAAACTCCTCTTCGTCGGCTTTGGACCTGAACGTTTGCATTTCGCGCTCCCACGCCGGGTTAGACAAAGACCGGCGACCAGTGCGGAGGGGTAAAACGGGAGAAAAAAAAAGGACGGAGAAATGTACGTAAGTAGAGAAAGCAGAAGTGAGAGGCTCGAAAGAGGGAAGAGTTTAAGAAAATGAAGGTTGACGGCGGGAGGGAGAGAGGAAGAAAGACCGACGGGGGTGAAAGGAAGATATTGTGACGCGTATATACAGGAAGGAGCGAGGTGGGTGGGGGATTGCTGGCGTTGGTGCGACCGAGCCAGAGATACAGGGGGGTGATATAGCGAGAACGGGGGGTGAGGAACGGAGGCAGAGGGATAGAGAGCAGCCCGAGGCCATCGCTAACGACGCCATTGTCAGCGGCCTGGCCATTGTGCGAAGCGTCCTGTACGAAACGCCGATTCCTAGCTGCGATCGCGGTGCCTCGGTACACATACACACGCGCATATATTACACCGAGACCGAATAAAACAAATCATTCGGCGATGACGACGCGATAGAATCAATACGTGGTAAAATCCGCGGGAAAAGGAAGCTCGGTGGTACAAGAGGGCGGTAAGCCGAGTGGAAAGGGTGTCGGATTCAGCCACCCGAGCCGGTTAATGACCAACAAATATTTCCGCGATGATTATATCGTTAAATTCCGGATTTTATGCAATTTATCGAAATACGGCTTGTACAGGAATGATAAAAAATTGACTTGATGTTCAAGGTCACACAGAATACCACGAGTGGAATGCGAATTATGATATTTAAAATATGATATCAATTCCCGTTCAGATATAATTTTATACTTTGATATTATAATAAACAGTTTATTTTGCATATGGATCCACAGTCTATGTATTAAATTACGTGTTTTCCTTATCACCTAAAAACTTGTACATTTCTGTGAAAAAAGAACGTATAAAAAGATATGTATCGAAACTGATTCGTCGATTACACGTGACGTTGTTAATTATAGCTTTAATAGAATTGAGATTAAAGCAAGAGGGTGTGAATCGCGGGAAGCAATAAAGCTGACGCGTAAATTTCAATGAAAAAGCTAACGTGCCGTGGCTTTACATTTACGTATTAATCACCCGGCGTATATACGAACATTATTAATTTAACATACACTCAGTGTATAAACTTAATTCATTTTATGTCTCTCCGTTATATGTATATTTAATGCTCGAACGGGAACGAGCCGTTTCCGGAATGGTTCTGTTAAATAAATTTTCAACTTTATTTCAACTGCAATCGATCCGGTCGGATGCCGCAGATTTGTCTCTGTTCTCGGGGAACAATTTCGAGAAACGAGTTGACGGAATCTCGGTAAGAATTCGACCGGTCTTTCGAATACAGACCGCTGGACCGATCAGACTCGGTCAAACTTTGCAGCCGGTCGATATAAGTGTTTGCTGGACAAAAAAAGAGATTAATGGACCGCGGAACAAACTATTGGAAAGCGTAGCTCTACACGTGTCCGGATAAAGAAACAAATCTTCCGCGGTATCTATTTTTCTTCCGTTGCCCCGAGTTCCAATTGATTTCATTTATTGGTTTCGCAATTATACGGATGGAAGTAAAGTAGTTCGAAGTGAGAAAGTTATTCGATTTAAAAGTCGTCGGGTAATTACCTCTGATAAACCTTTTGTCTCTTCTGAAAAAAATTTTTCGGTCCCGACTGGTAAGGCTGCAGGAAGGAAGCGAGACGGTACGCGTTCCTTGAGACCACGTCGGTTTTATTGTGAATGCAGCTGAATATCCGTGACGCGAGACGCGAGGCAAAGGGAAACGCGCGACGTGAAAGGTACCAGATGACAAGTTCTCATTCTGTTTCTCTTTCACAATACGATTGAATCGATGCGGCTTGGATACAAGCTGCCTGCGCGGTGTGAATATTTAATGAATGTAACCGTTAATGAGGCACGGTCATATTAGTATTAATTAACGGTAGGACGCTCTTCACGTTTTCATCGTACGAGAAGAAAAAAAGAGACGAAGAATTTCAATGAAAAGAGTCTCCAAGATGAACAGAGATAGATATCTTTCTGATCGTTGAATACTCACAATGTCCCGTTTCCTTATTAAATTTCTTGCATAGAGGCGGGAAAATGTTTCTCATTGTTATTACCAAAGGACATGGCTGTTGGTAAAAAAAAAAAAAATGGAGTCACGTTATGCAACGCTTCGGAAAAGAACAGGATCGATTTTTCATTACCGTCATCTAGGGGAGTTAATTACCGAGCGGGTGAAATACTAACAAGGTAACGTTTCCCCGATGTCTACTTCCTACAGCTACTCGCTGCTCCGCGAAGCCTATTGAAATATCGGATCCCAAACAAGCGATATAGCGTATCTTGAAAAGTACGAACACCGTTGCACACGCTCTTGTTCGTATTATAAACTATTCGTTATAGAGGGCTAAGCCCCTCTTTGATATTTAAGGTATTCGTGTCCCAAACTCCTGGACGGAGAGATTTAATGGGATTGAGAATGAAGATATCTTTGTAAGGCGTAAAAGGCTTTGAATGTGTTGATAGGTTAACAGGATTAAGGCGGGTTCGGCGTGACCCTACAAAGCGGATACCTCAGTTAAGCTGCACACGCTGCTCGCGGCGGACGAGGCTTGAAAAATTTGCAAGCCAATGTCCGAAAGCGGCGAACGGAGAAAAATGAGAGGAAAAAGTTTGATATTTTTCGCCGGGAACAGAGATGGTATGTAAATCAGACTCGACGGGCGCGCGGCCAGATAAAAAACAAACTTTCTTAAGTAGATGCCGTGCGGCTTTGAGCGGGAATTAAATTGAAAAAAATACACGCGCTTTGTTTCCCGTGGCGTGGTTGGCGAAACTGCTGCAAACGATATATTGTTCGCGGGGCAAAAGCGCTGCAAACAGTTTATCCAACGCTCGGTTTAATTTAAAACCGTGACAAAACCGTAAGGTGCATGATAAAACGTGCACGCACTTTTTCAACGTAAAAAAAAGGAGGAAAAGCTACGTGAAAAGATATATATGACATGTGTGCGAACTATCGTACGAGAAACATGCGGAAGCACGTTAACCGGTGGGCGTGTATATTTTTATGAATATCTATAATACTTCTTTCGAGTTCGATCGCGCGATACGTCTATTTGTTACACCGGATTCCCTACGAGTTAACCCGGTTCAAATTGGACGTACATATTCGCATTGTGGTCGCGGCAGCAATGGCAATAGGGGCAGAGACGAAGTAAAAGTCTCTCGTTAAATGGATGTCGCGCATGTATGCCGCACAATTTCATTCAACGAAAATATTCATTTACCGGATTTCCTGTCGCAGCTGGCAAATATAACCGCACGCGTGGAACTTTGCGCGCGTTTAATCCTATTCTTCCTAGCCGGGGCTAGAGCGTACACGCGCTTCGGAGGTTATTTAATGTTCAGTCGTCGTATCTCGTAAGGCAAGAAATCCCCTTTTGTCCGATTAAATTGTGCTAGACGCCGAGTTTCAAAGCGGGAACACGGATCTCGTCTTTACTCCTCGTTGCCGCTAAGTTTATTGTTTGAGAATTAAAAACGATGAAGGAAAAGAAAGCTCGCCGGGAACCATTAATCTCTCGCGTCGGTGTAAAGTCAACAGTGAAATATACATGTATGTACACATGCGTGGAATGTACGCTTTAATAAACCGTGCGTGTAATATAGCGATAAACAGCAGGAGAAATATAAAAACTTAAAGCGAACCGTCCAACGTTTCGATGATTTTAATTTCAACAAGAGCTCTCCAATTTTAATCGAGATTCGAACATATTGAATCCTACTGGTACCTTTGATCTTTCTCAATTTAACGGTAAATACCAACGTGCTATTGGCTGTAATCGATGCTATTAATACGTTTAATCCTATTTCTAACTGCACACGTAAGAACGATTAAAGTAATTAAAATATTTTTCGATCATTTTTCGATCGTTAAAATTAACTGTAACGTATTTATCGATGTATGGGCGTTGATAATTATAAAGTTATTCGTAGAATGATTCGCGTGTGAAAACCAAATGGTAATGAAAATCTTCTCGGCATGAACTTTACGAAAAAAAAAGAAAGAAAATTCGAACGAACTCCGACGTACGTAGTTTCGCAATCATTAACGCGTTCCCTCTTTTGATTCTCGACGATGTTCTAACGACGTTAACTTTGCGATCAAACATCGCGACATGCTTTTGCATGTAATCAGGAATAATGCCACGAAACTCTGGCTTGGAACGAACGAGTTCAACCGTGAAGAATGAGCACAGGGAACCACACAAGCATGGTATAAAGCCCGTACGTGAACTCGTCTGTAATCGAAGATGAAAGTGCCGGGGGTTGTAATTTACGCGTCCACGTCAGCCCGACAGCGAGTCTCTACGCACGTCTTTTCTCAGCGGCAGCAGCCACGGTCCAGCTCAATCGATCAATCAATAACCCTCGACGGATTTCAATAACTGAGCACTCGAATTACAGCTCGTACGGGAATAAAAAAAGCGATTCACTGTGTTAGAAAATTACGTATCTGCGATCTGTCCCGACTCGCGATTTAACCTCGACACCGTGTGGCTTCCGTTCGCGATGAGTAAGTTTCAAGGTTATGTAAGCGAGAGCTTAATGATAACACTTACCGTTTTGTAACATCAGCGACAATAGGAGTAGCAGTAGCAGCAGCAGCAGCAGCACCAGTGGTAGTAGCAAGTTCTGCATTCCAAATTTGGTTGAAAACACCTTGAATCCTCGGCATGGTTCCGTGCCCTTCGACTACTTCTTTCAGGATGTCAGGCAAATTTGTCCAAGCGGAGCAGAGAAGCTTCTTGTTATCATGAAGACAAGTACGGGCGTCGTGAGTAGTGTGCGTTGAAGACAAGTCCCGTGCTCCATGGGATTTTTTGAACAATCGTCGCAACGACGTGACCGATACGCTTCTCTTGGACGAACTGAGCTCTCCCCCCCTTGCGCCGGCCTTATATAGCACCCCCACCCCTCTAATCTTCCCCTGAATATCCCTTCCATCGGAGCAACCCCTGCGCGAAGGACGCCGGTCTAGTGGGGATGGATCCTAGTGGTCCACCAAGGACTCTGTTACCCTTTCTCTCTCTCTCTCTCTCTGTCTCTACCCTTCTCGCCCCCGATCATCCCTTTCTCTCTGTTTAACCCTCTCTAAAACTCGCCCTCTTCCACCCCCTTCGCTTCTATTTCTCTTCCACCGTCCGAATCCACCGTTCGCTCTTTCCGATCCGATGCTCCGTCTCGTTCTCGCTTCTCAGCCGCGAGTCTTCCTCCTCGCGCATGCCGCGTCTCTGTTCCTCGCTGATCTTCTCCCTCTGTCGCGCCGTGTCCCAAATGACAATGTGTAAACTTCGTGCTCAAAACCCCGTGGCTCACCAGCCTAAGCTTTCCTCTACCCGTGTCTCTCTGGCCGTCATCGTCGTCGTCTGGGTCTCCTCTCGTCAGGATAGACGTTACGCGTCACGCCAGGAATGTCCCTCAGGGTCAGAGTGCTGACGAGAGAGCGAGAGGTGCGGAAATCGAGGAACGAGGGCCCTGCGAACGGGAACGATATCGACGCGCGGAAGAGAGAAGGATTCGTACGCCTGGATTATTTGCGATAAACATTTACGCGCTCGCGTAAGAGAGCGTGGACTCGCGGTCGCGTTCATCGAAAAGCGCGACGGCCCTTCGTTCGCGCGAATCAAGCCGCTAGTTTCCTCCCACGATGCTTAATTCTCGTGTGTGACGACGTTTCTTGCGGCGGTCTGGCTGAACGCCTGAAATTACAAAGCAGAACGACGGGTTGTTACAATCATTTATCGCGAACCTTCTTCGTCGCCGGTTTGTCGTGCGTACCGGACTAGTTTCGAGAACATTTAAAGAATCGTTTAAAACGGTAGAGGTATTTTTTTTGTCTTTTTTAGAACGTGCTTTTAATATCATACGAGCGATGAGAAACGGAGACGCGACAGTCGCGAGGCGTTTCGTGATATTGGAAGTAGGGGAGCGGGGGATGCGATTAAACACTAGAATAATAGTATCGCTGTTAGATTATGTACGGTAGTCTACGAGTTCCGCGACGGTACGAAAATGCGTGTATGTGTAAACAAGACTGGTATCAAAAAGCGGAGGAACACAAAGCGTCTCGTAATAAAGGAGGAAGAACAATAGAAGAAAAATAACGCGACTTGCATTCGCCTCCCGTTAGCGTCTCTTTTATTTTACTGTTGCATCCCTTTGTGTGTTGCCCGTGCAGCTGCATAAAGTCCGGTGTTCTTTGGAAACGGAGAAGTTCGTCGATTCTCTTACATCACGACGGGACTATACTCAAGAGTGCGATATTAAAATTAAAAAAAAAATTCACCAGCCGGATTCGTAACGATAAATCTTAAATCGCACTCGAATTCGAATCCAAAACTTTCAAAATCTCTGGCTGCTTCGGGACGAACGATATACTTGTATCACGGTTCTTACGAGTCGAGTCGTGCGCTTCATTTTCGTAGTTCCCGGTGCTTTTTGCCGTACGGTCGCGGTTCATTTTCTCTCTTTCTCTCTCCGGGGCATATGCGTGATCCATGTGTGGCGGGCCACACATCATACACTTGACGCGCATAAATATCATTATCTCCAACAGCCCGCGTAACTCGATTTGGAGGCGGATCGAATTCTCTTCCCTTACCCTGCCACTGACGGCATCCCACTTTCACCCCCTATCGGCGTCTTTCTTCTACCCAGCGCTGTCCGCGTCCACCTTGCCAATCATCCTTTTGTAGGCTGCGAGGACGCGTGACAGTTCGCACACGCCCACGATTCCTTTTTGATTTATGCCATGTGTGAACCTTGAAAGGGCGCGAGCGATCGCGCGGTAAGCGCTTTCTGGTTATTGATAATTCCGAGAGCATATGGATCTCGCGGGAGGAAATCGAAGAGAGAGAATCTCTTCGAGGTCGATTCACGTGTTCGAATAGCAAGATTCGCGGGACAAACGACCGGAATGATTATTACCGGAGAACCTCGTTACTCGAAGGGTTAACGTGGTCGAACGAAAAACTCGGCGACGGTAACCCTTCGTAGCCCCAATTCGCGTCAGGTTGATCGCGATAATCTAATCAACGATCCAGAAATCGTGTCGAAGATATCGTGTCAGGGCCGAGAGCCACCTGGAGTGACCCACCTGACCCTCGATGCATACTGTGACGCGAAAAGGACGAGCGACGGCGTCGGGTAGAGGGTGAAACGCAGACAGCGAGCGACGACGGTCCAGCGTCGGAAGAGAGAACGTCGCGCGAGGCAAGGGGCGAGAGGGGATCGAGGGGAGGGCGAGAGAGAGACGGCGAGAGCAACGGAGAATAGACAGGAGAGGGTCAAAATCCCCTGGTCGTCTCCCGCGCACCTTTGGAATTCCTTCCTGCGCCGACGATAGAGGTGCTCCGTCACCCCCTTCGTGGCTTTCAAACCCCACCAGACGGATGCCAAACGATCTGGTGGGGGTCGTAGGGATGCTGTCGCCATGGAGACCCGTTCACCGGTGGGGATGTAGCATAGAGGGCCGACGGTGGCATTGATCGCTGCGCCCGTGGACCATCACAGTGTTGCCACGGATGTAGAAGGGGTGAATACAAACCTCCCACTCTCAGTTACTCGCGCGGCCCTACCGCACACGCATTATGGACTTCGTATTCGTACGAAAGCATGCGTCCAAGTATGGACTTACGTGCTTATGCGCGCCTGGCGTGAATGATTCGCGAGCGGGGATCTCCGAACCCACCGTTATATCAGCCAGTATGCAGACGTCGACGCCGCGACACTGGTTTCCTTCGTTCATCTTCGGCACGGTCAAAGATTTCGACCGTCGAAGATCACGGAACGATCCGTGGGCCTGTCCCATTTCACGGACTTATTCATGATTACCTTTTGACAGCCATTCCGAGGTTTCCCTCCGGCTGACACGACTCGCTGGTTCATTGCATTGCTCGATGCTT
The DNA here is from genome assembly GCA_004307685.1 of Ceratina australensis. Taxonomy (NCBI): domain Eukaryota; kingdom Metazoa; phylum Arthropoda; class Insecta; order Hymenoptera; family Apidae; genus Ceratina; species Ceratina australensis. The sequence goes on along the minus strand of SHCU01000169.1, from coordinate 62,457 downwards.
TAGACACTCGTGATTGAGTTTAAAGCGGAACGCGAGTACCGACTGTTTACTGCGCGTGAAATTTCATCAAATTATGTAACTCGACGCAAAACTTTGGAACCGTATCGTCAGCGCGGAAATTAAATAAATACCTTCCTCTGCCACGATTGTCGCAATAGAGACTGGTTGACACATTGAGTATCAGTAATACGTAATTAATAATGTACGATGTTTGTACAACGGAAATGAGGTATCAAAATTAAAGCTGATATTGTATTTCAGGGATGAAGTAATCGTAGAGTTCACACGTTTTAGTGGTTCATAAGAATTCAATGTAACAGAAAGTTATTCGGTAGAGGAACTTATTTAGATATGAATTTGGGATAAGGTGCAGTCATTTAAACGAGCGACGGCCGTTTTATCGCGATCACGGTTGACATTACACCCGGATAAGGGAGGTTTTTAACATTGTCATAACCGCATTAGGCGGAACGCCACCCTCGTTCGTAGGAGGCACGGACAGCCACACCGTTCCACCGTCGAACGGTTCGAGGATAATATAGATACAAGTTAGAACGTCCCGTGATCTGACATTTCTAAGTTTATGCTTTCACGGTTCCTGGTGCATGATACATTACGGCGAATTTGATTGATGTTATATTTCAAAAATGTTAAAGCGTTAGGAACGAGTGAAAAAATTGTCATGATTCTATCTCGTTAATGTACCGGACAGATGGAAGATAATTACAATTTCTTTTACCGTGAAAAAAAAAAGATTTATAACGATAGATCGATACGGACATCCTTTCAATATTGAAAAGTTGTACTATCCATCATTTTGTAATTACTTTTTGAAGATCTCCCTGTCGATACGAGTCTACGTGACTCAATGAGCATTTACACATCGATATAAGCATCTTTCATTGATTTAATTTAACGTGTCCACACAGGAGATAATACT
>SHCU01000169.1:50203-60660 GCA_004307685.1 Ceratina australensis | reverse complement strand
TAACGATAGATCGATACGGACATCCTTTCAATATTGAAAAGTTGTGCTATCCATCATTTTGTAATTACTTTTTGAAGATCTCCCTGTCGATACGAGTCTACGTGACTCAATGAGCATTTACACATCGATATAAGCATCTTTCATTGATTTAATTTAACGTGTCCACACAGGAGATAATACTATCGGAATTTCAACGGTTCACACAAGTATTCGAAAAGATCATGCATTTAACGCACGAAATGATTTTCGATCACGTTATAAATGGGCAATTTCCCCGTATCAAAAATGAATACTAAATCAAACAATTATTAATGAGAAATCATTACCACTGTATATTCACGCGTATTTGCACGAAACGTTATGAATCTATTCTTCTAAAATAAGAAGTTTCGAAGTTCGAGGAACATCCAACGTAATCCAATATATTTGAACCCAGACGTTTTCTTAATCGAGCCGCGATAATAACCATCAATTTTCAGAAAACTTTCAAAGGTAGAACACTTACATCCCGCGGTGTCGTTTCCTCTACGTTCGTACGAGAAATTCTCTTTACATTTCCAGCTGCTATTGCTGCTGACTCCCGTTACACGAAATACAACAATTGCTGACTGGAATCGAGACCTAACACGCAAAGTTCGCTTTGAGGCACAGTCCCCGGACACGCACCGACTGACCAATCGTATCAATAATAAATGCCACGCATCGTTCAATCGATGCCTCGACAATTACCACCGGTCCACCGCCAGCTAGCCAGTTTCCGATTAGATCGTGCTAACGCGAATACGTGCACCGTACATACATACATACATACATATGTATACCCTAGAAACATACCGTTCGTTGACGATTTCGTACGACGAGAAAGCGAGGCATCGGATTTTGCTTTCGCTAATTAAAAAATTCCAAGCGAAGTCAGATTTCCTCTCGCAGCCACAGAGAACGCCCCTGCGAATAAATTCAATACCGCCACACGCCAGCTCAACCTCCCGTCAACCCTCTAGTTTCCGTAACGCGAATTTAATTCCCAGTATTAGGTGTATCGGAAACTCCTATCGCCGGATGCGATCTCAATGTACGCGCGGAATCTATTTCAGGCGTTACACCGAACAAGTGCAATAATTACTTTTCGAGATCACGCCCGGGAACGAATTCGATCGAAATTCGAAATCGCGTTGCGAAAAATCGACTCGCGGAGAGACCGCGTCTCTCCGCGAGTCGGAAATATTTTTATTCCATCAGGCCGGGGTAAACGTATCGAAAGATAGATAAGCTAAACCCATCGACTAAGCAAACGATCCGAAAGCCACCACTTTTTTTTCCCCCGCTAACGCGCAGTTGCGTAAAGAAATAATATAATAAAAAAGAGACGAGCGTACAGAATGTCGAGTGCAATAAAGCTTACGCTTAGGAGGCGCAGGCACGCGCGGAACGCTTTTCGACTCGGCTGCTAAGGGGATGCGTCGAGGAGGGTTGCAGCCGCGCGCGCGTCAGCCAGGCGCAGCGCATTCTTCGAACGAGCTGAATGCACGCTCCGCGAGGACAGTACACGAAAACCGGACACGGCCGAGTGTTTATTTGACACGTCACGCTGACCATTCGGGTCGGTGGAACAGGCTCACAGCTTCATTACTCCGCCACCGGCACGGTGGTGCAATTTTTAATTTAGCTGCCGCAATTATCTGTCGTCTCCCTCTATCCCCTCTCTCACTCTCTCGTTCCCGTGACCACGACGTGCCGAGTTTTTATTTTTTTTATCTTTGTTTTGACTATAATAACAGGCTGCGAAGTTCGCGGCGCATCGTAGAAATTAACCACGGAATGCCCGTTAATATTTACGCGCTTCTCCGAGGAGAAACATCGGTAGATGGGGGTCTGGTCAACATTTTTAATTAAATTTACCGATAATAATGTTGCGGCGTACGTATCCCAGTTACTTAAATTGGAGTTTACTTACACATACGAATGACGTTACGAAAATGTGTTCCGCGATATGCGTACGTGAATATGAATTATGGTATGAGCCAGAATTAGGGAATAACATCAATGAAAATTTCGTTGTGAATTGTAATTCTCGACGTTAGCTGGACTTCCTCGGCAGTTAATTTAATAATAGTGGCTACCTACGTTTCGAAGAATCAATTATGTGCAACAGTCGAACGCATTCTCTCTTCCCGCTGGGAATGAACTGTAGCGAGAGACGAGGAATTACTGCCATATGCTTTATTAGATCAATCGTAGGAGTTGGCTTAGATTTTTATATCCTCGAAACCTAAATATTTATGATACTTTATTTAATTATAATTAATAAACTGAGCGACGGGAAATTTGGGGATTTTACAGATAGGTTATGATTTGATTCTACTCGATTCGTTGAATGTTTATTAGATGAACTTTTTTCCTAACTCGCGGCGCCCCCGTATTCAATTAGAGAATGCGATGAAACTTGTTTGAACGCACCGCGCTCTTATGAATTATAACAGATTGCGAGCTATCTCGCGAAGCGACGTACGTATAAGCGAATTAGATGTCTCGGGAGGTAGGCCAAAGATAGTCGCGATGCCGCATCGTCACTCACGCTACCGCGACGCGGAGGTAACACGTTTCCTCGTGTGCTCTATTGAGTAACTAAGTTTCGTACCCCCCACGCCTAGGTTTGTCTGTCGGCGACAACGGGTGACAATACCGCAACGGGATCGTCTGCCATTGTGCGCGATTAAATCTCGAAGACCAAAGCGATATCTGTGCCTCCGTTTCCGTTCGAGACGCGCATCTACCGTGAAGAGGGCGAAGGGAAAGGGCGTCGCGCGTCGACCGGGGTTGGGAAATTTTCATACGAATGGGAAACAACCGATCGCATCGGATAGGGGCGAAAGAGTAACTGACGGAGAGACCTGTTCCACGGCTTATCGATAGTTTACGGACAAGTAGTTTGGACACGCTGCGTGAAATAGTTCTCTAACTAGTTTAATATATGTACATAACGAAGCATTACGACTCGTCAACTATGCTCGCCATCACTCGCCTCATTTATCGACTATGCTATTCATTGAGTTACGAGTTCCACCTCTCGTTAATAGAACATCGCGTAACGCTCACTGATGCCTGTACTTTCCCGTACGGCGTTCGATAAGATCGCGGGACCGTCTTGTAGAATTAAATATCGAAGAGTGAAAACACTTTTTATCCTGCTACCTGCGTCGGGCCTTGAAACATCGCCCTCGCCGCGCGAAGGCTCATTAAAAATCTACGCGGTAAATGCGTAGGCAAGCGAAAAGGGGACTACGAAATCGAAGCTTCAAAATTTAATCGACGTGTTTAACGACACTTCGTGCGACCACGGTCGAATGTCTCGCGTCGTTCGAAAAACAAGTTTATTTCAAGGTTTTGCTGGTCGCATAAAAATGCGGCTAGTTTTTCGGAGCGCACGATCGATTCATTTATCAAGCGTACAAATGATCCAGCTAGGAAGATTTAATACGTGGTTAAAATTGAGGCAATCGAAGCTCGTTGCCCGTTTTGAACAAGCTGCGCAACTAGTGGCGAACATTGAGCATCCCTGAACGCATATCTTCCGTGAAACTTCGTTGAGATTTGGAGCATCGAAGAACTACTGTTAGAGTTACTACTTTAAGGGGAGTTGCGCGAGACAGTGATTCGGTTCTAAATGTCATTACTTAAAGTGAGCACGGGTAAAGTTATCGGTATACACGCGTCTACCACGCGCGGTATTTAATACCGCAACAGCGACGAACGGACCGCAGCAGCAGCAGCAGCAGCAGCAGCAGCACGGTTTATCAGTGTTAGTGAGAAACTAGCCTGGCAATGGTGCATAGAACGATGATGATAGGTATACTGGTGGTGGTACACTGTCAGTGGTGCAGGCCCATTGTTCGTCAGACACAAAACAGTCGGCGTACAAAGTGGCTGCTGCGTTCGCTGCGGCGAAGGCGAAGCCGAGGAGAGGCCCGTTGGGTGATGAGGGGGTGGGTCGAGGGTTGAGGATGCCACGGTGGGTGGAGATGGGTAGGTTACGGGAAAGAGATACGGCAGGGAGAGAAAGAGCGAGAGAGAATCGCAGCGGTATCAGAGAGTGGGTATTGTCTACAGAGCTAATCAAAACCAGCCCTTTCAACAGACCACTCTCTCCCCCTACCCTTCTCCGCGCGGAACTTCACGTACATGTACACGTATGCACGTATGAGAGCTACCACCGGGCGCGGGATCGTATTGGTGACCGGTTCTAGGTAAATAAGAGTCGACTAAGTTTCTTGCTCGCGTAGGCGTGGGGTGGACCGCACGAGAAAAGGGGGTAGAAATAGGCCTCGGCAGGAAGGGGAAATCCTCTGGAATATTTTCGCCGCCGAGGCTTACCTTTTTCGTGCGCGTGTAATTTCATGGTCGACAAGCTCGCGGGGATGAAAGAGTGAAAGCATGAAGGTCTCGACGATTACGGTGTCTTAAGAGATGAACGACGCGAGCGAATAGTTTCAATGAGAACATACGCTTGGAAAAGGTATTACGTCCAATTTCGATTGGACGATTATCTACGGCTTCTGAACGTGCGATTAAAATCTGTTCAATCGCGGGAGTAACGAAGATTCATATTTGATTACGCCCGAAGCTATTACCTAGCTTTCGCGAGAAATGCCCCATGCTGTTTCGTTCAATCTCGGTTGCAAGAGGAACGATACGAGAGATGAGAAAGAGAGATAATGTTTCTAATTTCCGAAACGAATCGTGTTACACACAGTGGGAACGCTTAGTTGAGACGTCGGACGCCCTACCACGCGCTTTTCTCACCTACTCCGCTCCACCCTCGCCTCGTGCTCCTAAACTGCTTGTGAATTAAATCATGCTACATACATGAGAGACAATGGGGAATGGAAATAGAGAATTCTATTATTATTCAAAACAAAACGAATGATCCCATACTCCGGGAAGTTCGCGGATAGGGGCCAAGGTGAACGAAGATGAACAGGGTGAGAGGGAGAAAAAGAAAGAGTGGAACCACAAAAGAACGAGCGGGGTGTACATTTCATAAAGTTAGATGCGCCATTCGTATTTGCCTGTACCGGTGGTGGTGGTGGTGGTGGTGGTGTCATCGGGCTCGGTTAGGCGGCGGGGGGTTGTATCTCTAACTCGAGCGCCTATAACATCCATATCTATATCCCATGTACCGGGTGTCCAATAAATCTATTACCCGCTCCCGTGGGGCTGGAGCCGGCGGGTGCCATACAAACAAATACAGGGATCCGCGGCACACGTACGTGACTACCGGCGTATAGACTGCATGAGGGATTGCTCCGAAGCGCGTCTATCTCCGTTATGACTTCCAGCCGAGCGCCACGAAAAGCGATCACGCCTTTTTTTACGCGGCCTAACGCAACCTTTCCTTTATTCCTCCATCTTTCTTCCGCGAGCAACATCCGTACGTGCCACTACCCCTTGGTGTCCTCCGGAGCGATATCCATATTCGTTTTTGCCGGGACCTCGGGGAACCGAGCTGCTGTCATCCTCCTTCCTGATCGTCTTCGAACGATTCCCGGAATTCGTTCCGGTCCAGGTACATAGATAGGTATCGTTATCACCGCGGAGAGCTCCGAAAAGCGAGACCTGATTTTTGATCCGCGTACCGTCCGCCCCGTGCCGCGCCGGTTCAACGATGCGATCGGTTAGTTCTCCGGCGGCTACAAGCAGCCGGGGCGAATGAAAAAGAAGAGACCACTTTCCGGGCAATTGCCAGGGACAAAAAAGTCGACGGAACGTCGAAACGACGAGAACTGGAAGCGATAACCGTCGACGGATGGACACACGGTTGGTCGACGGACGGAGGCGCGGCACGGTACGACATAGACAAACGGAACGGAGCCGGTGCCTGAGAACCGGGCTAGAAAACGAGCTGGGAACAGTGCTGGTTGGGGGCGACGAGAGAAAAAAGAGGGGGCCAGGGGGACGGGGGAGGGGTACGGTAACGGAAAACGGTGAGGAGGAACGAGCGCCGGGGTAGAGTAGGAGGGCACGGTAATACGCGAGACGGAAACGGGCGGGAAAAAGGCAGTGCCTAGCGGAGAATAAAACCAGAGAAATTGTCATTGTGCTGAAGAGGTCCGGACATATAACAATGACAGCGGCTGACGCAGCATCCCGCAGCTACAGATCATCCCTAGATATTAAAAAGTCGGCCTACCGCGCGACGCTTCTCTCGCTCTCTCCTTCTCTAACTCTCTCCCTTTCTCTCTCTCTCTCTCTCTCTCTCTCTCAGGTTTGCGTATTCAAACCCGTCCACACCCGTCTTTTCCTCTTCTGTTTCTGTTTCTCTTCAGGTTTCTCACCCATTCTATCGAGAACGCGTAACTGATACCGTGGACTCGATAAAGATGTCGACCATCGCGATGCGGTCCGCGCCGTGCTCCTTGTCCTTGTCTCTTGCGAAAACAATGGTCGAGTACCTGCGATTCCGTGTCATCAACTCTCCCCCTATCGGTAGGAATTGTCCTTGCATCGCGAGAGGAGAGGTACTTGGGGTTATCGATAAGCCCGGTATCCTGCCGGCGTTCCCGGGTTCTCTGACCGGGTGGTTCGGGAAGAAAGGGGTCAGGTTGAGCGGTTCCGGATGACTTCGACGAGAAGGGATACGTCAATGCGACTAGATGGCGGGCGAGGGACGCGGGACGTTGACGATTGCACGGGAGGGTAGTATTGACATTCCTGTGGCATGGAATGGTTAGAATGGAGCGGTAGCTTCATGGACGATCTTGCCCGGACGGAATAACGCCTGCCTTTGTACTGAACGAGGGAATCGGAAGGAAGTAGGCACGAATTAACGAAGATTTACCGTTGAGCAAAAGTATTATATTGGTCGGGAGTCCTGGACGCGGGACGAGCGAGCGTCATCCCGCGACGCGCGACGTCGTATTTTCTCCCCCACCGATTTCTAGCCAGTTATTAGTCCGTAACCGTCAAGCGGATTATCAATGGACGTTTCGTGACGTGTTCGTTATCAGAGATACGCGGTGACGACACGGCGGACAGAGATTACGAACAAAATCCCTTTACATTAGTATAGTTAATGGTGTAAAAAATGAGGAACCGAAGAGCCCCTGCGGGCATTTCGAATTCCGTTAGCATTGTGATATCGATGGCGTATCGCTTACTTTCGCGACGGGGACCGCGTCGTGCCGGTGGATGGAAATCGAGACCACATGATCGGGAGAAATGAAATATTTCCATTAGATCCGCAACGATAATCCATCAGGCGGGCGTGCGCCGCGCCCGCGCGCGATCGTTTCTGATGCAGAAGGACACGCTTCTCATGAAGTATTCAGGGACACATTAAATTAATACCGATCAGCCTGGCATCAAAGTGACGGCTATTAATGGTTGCGCATCGGAGACCGCGAAAGGATACGATGAATATCGATCGCGCTCGTCAAAAATCGGCAAACCGCGCGAACGTCTGGTTTCCTTCGTGCGAGGAAATTACTTGAAACTCGATAACGAACGAAGGTGCGGACAAAACAAAATTTCTGTTAACTCCTGGAATTCGTGCGCGTAACACGTACACATAGATCTCGGAACGGCGCGGCATGAATCGAGGACGGACCGGTGAAGTCACGAGTCGCGGGATGAATAATGGCCTGCCTTATCGCACGGTGTTTTGCTAGGAGCCGGCGAAAATCTAAACGCGTTCAGCAAGCAATGGAGCATTGAGTGGCCGTCCAAAATTCGCAGCAAGAGTCCTAACGCGGCCACTCGTCGGGGAGGGTAACACATTGCACCGCAATGTGCATCCGTTGTTCCTAGCTCGGCTACGGGTGTGCGTATACAGGGATCATGCAAATGTGACGCGTATGTGATACTCGTGTTGCCCGTGACATCTAGTGTCCTGCCGATGACGTTTACTGCAACCACGCCCTGTTCATGCTCGTCCCACGTCCATCCTGGACAGGCATCGACCTCCTTAATTACCAAGGATTCGGCTAACGACCTGGCTAATTACATCTTTCGAGTCGAAATCGTACGTGGCTCGACCCGCACGCCTACGATTTTCGATGAAACGATATCTCTGACCTGAAGTTATCGTTCTTCAGGCAAAGATCCACGGAAACGTTTTCAAATAAATACAATATTTTTGTATATTATTTAATGACAGCACTAATGTTTAGGATAATCATTACGTTTTTTTTTCTAAAAATGTTAAAATAATCTTTTAATCTTTCTGCACACTTGAACGTTTCATCTTTAATGAGAAATGTTACAAATATTCTTATGCCAGTGTTACGTTATTGCCGATGGATGGAACGACATATTTCTTTCGATCGCTAAATAGGTCATTGTTGGCAGGCTGAATTCCATAATAACGTACAGCAGGAATTTCGAGCACGATTTAGCAATAGCTGGTAAGCCGCGTTAACCACCGTATGCCAGCCCAGAAATGTGTAACAGTTACGCGCGACGAGCCAACAAATTTTTCATAGCAACAACAGCGTAAACGTGTAGCGAGCGTCGCCGTTATTCCTCTCGACATTATGCGTTTTCGATAACCGCTGCAATCACGCGCTCACTTCGTTCTTTTTTTTCTGTTTTACTTTAATATAAATTGTAGACTCGGGAGTATTTCCCGATAAAAATGCGTACCCGTTAAACCCCGTGCACCGTGAACGCCCCGACGCGGGGATGAAAACGTGGCGAGGAAACGAACGTTCGCCGCACGATACCGCCGCACGAGTGGTATGAAAAACGGGTAAATTGTTTAAAACTCATACGAGCACTCGACGGCGGCGACGGCGGACCCACCGACCGACATTGAGAAGTCGAACACGACAATGATATTCGATGGCAGTCGAGAGCACGACATCGAAATATCTGGTAGGCCACACTGGCCGGAGTATGTACCTACTCGGGTACGGAAATGTCCAGCGAGATAGCCACTCGTAACGAACAATGCCCGATTCTGGTTTCGCCAAAGTCGAGCGTCCCTACCCGTGTGTACAGGAATCGGTCTCTCTTTCGTTTCTCTCTCTACCTCTCTCCTCGCCCCGTCGTCGTCGTCGCCGCCGCCGCTCCTGGTACCGAACTGCCATAATACACGGTATCGCTACTTCTGCCAAGTGAGCGACTTCCGTCTTCCTTTTCGTCGAGCACGACAATGGGACACAAATTTAAGAGTGTCTGCGAGGAAACCGCGTACGCTCGTCTTCGAAAAGCTCTTCGCGGACAGGGGGGATGCGTTTTTCGTGAATAGACACATCCCTATTGACTGACGACGATCGTCCTTTGACGTTTCTTTTATTTCTCCGTGGTACGCCCGAGGAAAATATTCCGAGGCCGCGTGGGCTACAATTTTACCCGATGAATTCTTCATTCGCGGGCCAACGTGCAACCGAGAATCCACCGGGGCTCGACTCGGCCAATTCCATTTTCTAAATGTAAAAATGATCCCGGGATGCAACGGATGTAACTTCATTTTTTGGAAAGTCTTCTCATCTCGATCGGACGAAGCGGTTCGAGGTACTCGACGGTTTTTCCCGAACGAAACCCGTCGGCTTACGCTTTTATAAAAACTTATGTGAGAGATCGGACGAACGTATCGGGTTAATCTCTGCCATTTTTCGTAATGCCGACCGGCAGACGATCGCAATGGATCTCGGGATTTTCTTAGAACGCGAGGACTCCTCGGGTGGAGCAATGCCTCAATGAAATCAATTAGGATGAAAGAGTGGGACACGGACGGAAATGCGGAATGAAACAATGGGAGAGAAAACGATGTGTCAGAATCAAACGCCGCCGCCGGGAACACGATTGATTATGATTTATGGCGAAGAATTTTCGCGTCGATAACTTCGGCGTGTCTTGCGATTCGGAAAATTTAATTTCCCGGCAAAATTACTGTGGCCGATAGCCACGTGGACCGTTGTGGACAACAATTGTGGAACCTGTTCCCGACCTTCTCCACGGAATTATGTTTATACTTCCAAGAGGAAATCGAACGGTCTCCTTAATGATTTATCAACGCGGTTAACCCTTTGCACTCGAGAGGTTACCATTTGTTTTTAAAAATAACTTTTATATAGTGAAATAATTATTGTTTCAATATATTATTGATTAACTTAAACTTAATTATTATAAAATTTATGTATTATATATATATACAGTTTAAAAAATGTCGAAAGAAAAAATTAATAATAATTTTCAAACATTAATTTGTATGTAAAAAATTTACGAAATATTTGTGGAAAAATTTTTTCGAGTACGAAGAGTTAAGTTGCCACGTATTATTATTTGATACGTGACGATTCTTCCATTTCTTTAACTGATGTACAAATAAAATGCAATCTTTTCTAACTGAAGTTCTTAAATGAAGTTCTTGTGCGACCGAGCCACGAATTGCGCAACGAATCTGTCGATATTTCGACGCCATTGATGCGGTAGCTGGGTCGGTCTTATTCAATATTAAG
>SHCU01000169.1:13166-39869 GCA_004307685.1 Ceratina australensis | reverse complement strand
CCGTCGTGCATATTTTAATCAATAAAAAAAAGAACAGCGTTAGTACGAAGCGTACTGACGCATACACTTGTTAATTATTGAGTAGTACATCGAAAAAAAAAGTTTTAGCATACCGGACAGGGCATTATTGTCCTGTTATGCATTTTCTCATGCTTTACCGCTTCGAAACATTTGGGCATCTAGAGACAAATGACCAACCAAATTAGAAAAAAAACTTCATATAGATGTAAAACTTGTCCGCATAAACCATCATTGCGTCCAGAATGCTTCGAATCCTATCATTTATAATGTTTTCTTGTATGTACGTAATTTGTTTCCTGAATGAATTTTTATTTCATTTTTACTATTTTATAAGCAAAATAAATTACAAATTATAATTTTGTTTCAAACTGATTTCCTTGTGTTAAGTTTACACCTATTTACTCTCTTTTATTCATAGGAATCATTTTGAATTAGTAAAGCAAATGCCGTATAGTCGTTACGACGGTCATATCCGTCATTTGCTCCGGAAAGAGAAAAAATGACACGGTGAGCAAATGACGGTTATAGCAGTCGACAGTTTTTTTGGAAGAACTGTGGCCAAATGTGATAATTTTCACTTCGAAACATACAATTTACACTCGATTTCATCTGGCAGTCATAAACGATTGAAAAATAAAATCTGTTTCTGAGCACGATTGTCAAATTAAAAATGTGTGGCAACGGGTTAATCGCGCGTAAATCATCGTGAGAAAAATATTCATTTTCTCAGACGAACTATTTACACTTGTAACAATAAGACGACGCGAAAGGCAAGAACAGGATGATATCGCTGTTTGGAATCGTTCATGGGTAACGACGGTGTAGGGGAACGCGGGATAGCGCTTCGAAGGTTCATCCCTTAACGCGGTAATACCACAAACAGACGGCCCGCGGATTAAGGCGGCAACCCCCTTTTGGCTTGCAATCTTTACTTAATAGTCTGCGTCTTCTGTGTACGACGTGCCGACTGAAATCCCTTTAAAGACCGCCCGAGCCAATCGTCCTATTTGCCTCGGTCTTACCTGTACTTACGTAGAGAAACCGCTTCAACCGTCGCGCGTACGAGGGAACGCGTCACCGGCTTCCGGATTTTCCGGACTCCTGGCTCCATTATTAAACTTATCTAACCGCGGCCGTTAATTTATGTTCACGACCGGAAAAAACTCGTGTCCCTCCGGCTCGCTGCCGGCGCGTGGTTTCGCGTGATTATTTAATTCGCACAAACGACGGGACACGCGTGACGGAGCACATACAAAACTACTGATAACTGAAACAAAGCCCGTGATCCACGAACCACGCGGAATTATCTTAGGAGACTTAACAAACGTGTTTTCAACCGAGATGTACGCGTCTCTTTGCTACTCGACCTAAATTGCGAACGAACCGAACCCCCGTATCATATTCAGCCCGTGTTCTTCCTCGTTTTGTTCCCTCCTCGTCGCGGTTAAGCGAAAATGAATGGTAAAATTACACTCGTCAAACGATTCGCAACAGCGGCGGCGGTGCTCGATGCACCCACGGTCGTTGCATCGGCACAATACGCGTCGGAAGACGGTAGGGGGAGAAGGACGGGAAGGAGCTGCAAGAAGATGCCTGCCTGAAGTGCCTCGGCGTGGCGGTAACGGCCGTTGTGCAGGCGCAAAGCGGATTACGAACAAGTTAAAAGTATTAAAATCACGATGTATTTTAACTCGACGCTCGACGGTAGTAGAACCGCGTTCTCGAAAAGCGCGGGACAGAGGTACGAAGGATAGGAGAGGTGGAAGACGAGGAATGACGAGGGTGGTGAGGCCGGAAGGCGAGGAACGCGAAACGCTGGAGTGGTATGAAGCGCGGAGAAAAGGACAGACACCAAAGAGACCGAAAAAAGATGATAAGAGAAAGGAGGGGCTGGAAGGAGCACGGGAAACAGAGAAACCGGGAGAGGGTGGATGGAGAGAGAGGGAGAGAGAAAATACAGAGTGTATAAGTGCTCCGGCTGCAGAGACGAGAGATGAAAGGCGTAGCGCGGCTCGAGGACACAGATACATTTGTCAGGGAGGATACTAAAAAATAATGAAAAAAAAGAAGGCAAAGAACGGGAAGGAAAGGAGGAGGGTGTAACTTGCAGTCCTTCGGAATTTTTCCATCCTCTGGAGAAATCTTCCCGTTTCGTATGCTGCGTTACATCGGGAAATTGATACCACGCGACGGTGATCACAGGGTGTATTAGTTATTAAGAAGCGAGAGATCTCTTTAACGCGCGAGAAATATACCGATTAAAACGGAACCGTTTGCCGCGCACGCGATTTCCGACATATTTCGTTGAGATTTTTTCGCGTATGCGGCGAAAAATTTTTCGCCGGAAGAGTAAATGACGCGTGAACGTTTATTTCTTCAACGTTTAGATATAATTTTCAGTCCATCCGACAGAGGAGAATTAAAGAACAGAAGATTATTCCTCCGGGGGGTGCAAAAGGAGGAGAAGGCGGGGAAGCCGGAGGGTGGTTGCAGAAGAACGGGGTGGAATTAAGCATCTCGCCTGAAGAGACTTCAAGTCACTTCAGCATCGTTCCCTTCCCTTCGCGGGTACGACAAGGATTAAAATCTGCCTGCTATAGCGTCCCGCCCTCTCTCCCTAGCTCTTCCAATATTAAACGGATGTTTCGATACCTCGATGCCTGTCGAGCGATCGGCCAACTCTTTTAAATTTTTCGTCGTCGCTAAACTTCGAAACAGAACCAACTGCTCATTCTGATGTTATTCTACGTCGGAGGTAATAATCTTGATGAGTAATTTCAGAAATACGATTCCGTAAAGCGTAGAAATTGTAATCACGTGACGTGAACCGTGAAAATGATACCGCTCGGTCTGACGGAGTGAGAAATAAAACGTGGTTGACGCACATCTTGCGCGATTGAATTAACAGTAGGTTGTCATCGGCAACGTTAACAATCCAGGAAACGTCTATATCAGAATCGATGCGAGTGGTGCTGATTACATGCAATTCGCGTACCGCCGTCACAACGTCAAGATAGCGTGATCGCATTACAACAACCCCCGAGTAGATGCTATCATCCCCGGTTACAAGCGTGGTTAGCCCCGATTAGGCTAGAGAGCCTCGATGTTGGCAATGATGCTCATGAACAATCCTATTAATAAATGCTAAAATGATAGTCTCTCTCTTCACCCATAAAATACTTCGTCGAACGAAATACATTTATCCTTCGGCACGCACGATGCGCGAAGATCGAGGAACCAATACCATTTATGGTTCTTGCATAAGACCTGCACAGAGGAGACGCGAGAGGTCAAAGTGCGACAGGCGAGTTATGGGGTTGTAGCTCCAGGGTGGATGTGCCATGGGATCACCATAAGGTGGGATATTTCGTGAGGCTGTATCGAATGGTACCGGCGCATAGTTTTCCCGGGGGAATTTCGGGATCACCCGTTATATCCGTGGATACCGATCGAGCCGACCAACGACTGGAAAATAATTTGCAGTTCTCGCTCTCGTGGGGAAAATGACCAGAGACGAGAAACACGCACACGCACGCGGCTCTCCGCGAGGCGTGTATGTAGAGGCCTCCTTTCCGTTTACTTTCATTACATTTCCTTTCTGTTTCGTTTCACCCGGAATTTCGAGGCCGATAATTGAAACGAGATTACCGAGTGCTCGCGTCGATCGATCTCATCGCGGTGTATTAATTGTCCATTAGCCCGGACGCGAATAAATTCTCCGGAAGTACCGATGCCTGCGCTACCCTCGTCTACGATGACTGTCTAAAAGTTTATCCAATTTTCTGTCACGCGGTATTATCGATGGGAGATGCTATAAATTTTCGCGGGATGAGAAGACGAAATTGAAACCCCAGGGAAAAACAGTGGGAAGGAGGAAAGGATTCAAGGAGCACTCCGATAGAGCCGAGAACGAAATTTCGGTGTTCCGAAATTAGATTGTTTCTGGGAATTGCATCTTTAGTTTCAATGTTCCTATCTAATGTTGATAACATCGCGTACTTTAAGTATTTTCTGCTAATTTCGACCGTTTGAAAAATTACTTTCTTCGTTTTTTTTTTTACGGTTACAAGATCTCTCGGAGACGTCTTATGTTTATACGGCCCATAAGAAAATCGAATGATATCGAATCACGAGAAGTACGCTTTTTGAAAACGCAGAAACACACGGCGACTAAACGTTTATGGGCACTTAGGGCAACTTTTCCTCGCGCAACGCTATATGAATAAATGATAAAGCTACGAGAGAGGATGAGGTAGAGGGCCGTAGTATAAATTCCAGAAGGTTGTCCTTTCGTGGTTCTCCCATGGGTACACCACACCCTCAAACCGCCAGCATAAGGGTTATATTTGATAGATACGGCCAGGCTAAGTGCTTATCGTATTTCGTTTAGACGCCACTGTACTTAAAGCTACGATCTTTGTGAACGCCGCTTAAAAGCAACCGGTTTAAGAAACTATATACCTTGAATGATCGTCCGAATTGGAACGGTGCCAGAGCGAAATTTTCGCCGAGCAAAAATATATTAGCAATGAGTGTTCACCGTCGAGCTAAATTATGAAATTTTTTGTTAGCTAAAACGCAGGCAGCGTTACGTCGGGCCAAGAAGCACGGCGACACCTCCTCACGGAGTCAGACGGATGAAATAATGTATAAACGATGTGACGACGTATCTCGTGATTAAATTAGATCCGTAATGATTCAGCGGAGCAAACGAAACGTAACGAGTATTTCTCTCTTTCTTCTCTGTTGAAACAGATCTCTGGCTCCATGTTACAATGATCCATCAGGCGATCAAAGTAATACTGACACAGAGCGTCAAAGGAGACCGTCGCTCATTTCACAAAATTAACGACCCATTAAGCCACTTTGAGTGAAAACTAACCTATACGCAGTTCGGTAAAGTTCAATTTATAAAAGTTGCGTCAAAACCCAGCCTTCAGATTAAGCAAATTATTTATATAAAATTGATCGCCTACAATTTAATTCCATTGCCTTCTGAACATCATATCAAACATCGTGCGCCGAAGAATGTCGGTGTTACGCGCGTGTCCAGGTGTTAACCGCAAATCTGTGGAGGATTTCGATTTGACGTTCGCAGGAAGAGAGGCAAACACAAAGGAGTCACCATAGAATGAAACGAGCTGCAGACGAGGAGACCGGGAGGATAAAGAAACGAGAGTAGGCTTACCCGGCAGCTTCAAGATCGAAGTCACCTTATAGTATGCCTTTTCGATGGTCGTACGAAGGCCTTAAGGGATAAAGCCTCTCTTTCTCGCCTTTTCTTTCATTCGCGCTTTCGTTCCGTTTCGCTAGGAGAGTTTCCGGTGCCGGTGGGGTACGCAAGGTACGTTAGTTTCGAGTCCTCCTTACGGCCCACTGGGGGCTGCATTAAAATGCCTCGAATTGTTTACTGCTCGCCCGCGCGAGCAGCTCGCTGTAATATCCACTGTAAACTACGCTTGGATAAAACTCACCCCTTCTGACCCCCCGCTCTCTCTTATTCTTCTGCTACTACTTCTTCCTCTTCTTCCTCCCTTAGCGTCCTACTAGAGCAACCCGGGCAAGTCTTCCATCGGAAGAAGCTTGGAATTATTTATAAAATTACACGAAGCCTGTACGAATGCGGGACGAAACTTTGTCTATAAAGAGCGGTCGTTCTTTCTCGTTGGATTCGTTCCCTACCGCCCTCCCTCTTCCCCGTCCGCTATTATTCCCGGGCCGGTCAGGAACGCGGTAAGATGCGACGATTATGGCGGCACGGAAGTTATTTTGGCAGCGGTCCCGCGGAAACAACGAATTCGCTCCTCCGAGTGCTATTTTCTTCGTTAATCGAACCGGAAGGAGCACCGCGGAGTAATTGCGGAACGGGTCGTGACCGAGTTCGCGTATAAATGGTTCCGCGAAATGGAATCACGACGGGATGAATCGCCAACTGGATAGTTATCGAGTAACGTATTGATAAAACGGGTCTCGGGACCGGTGGAATTCAGAATGATGGAAGAGATTAAAAAAGATCCGGCTTTTGTTGAAACTGATTTCGTAGCAAACGTTATCAACGATGCTCGGAGCAGTAACGACGCGACTACGGGATATAAAGAGAGGGAAGGTCACGCTCGTGGGCGGGTTCTCTCTTTTTTTTTTTTTTTTTCCTCTCTGATCCGAGGTAGGTTTATGCCGGGGATACCGGGAAATAATGCGTTACTTTGATTTCTTTGTTCGGTACCTCGGTGCACCTTCGTGCACCTATAGAACGTCAGATCGATACTTGTTCATTCTACGCATGTAAACACCGGGCTCGCGTTTTGCGACGGGCCAACGGCCGTTTTGTTAAACTCGAGCCCGAACTTTTGTCGTAAACTATACGCTTTATGCGCGGATAGAGAGAAAGCGCGGCACGCATCTGTACGGGACGATTAGGCGGTGCACAGTGAAAGAGGGGAGGTGGACGGAAAGAGAGAAAGAGGGACACAGTATGGAGGGAAAAAGAGGAACCGAACCGGTACACCGGGCGAACGAGGGAACGGGACGGTGAAAGAGAGAAAGGGGAACAGGAAAGAGGAAACGGGAGGGTGTGTCGGGGGCTGGTTTCAATTAGGAGGCAGTAACTCTCCCAGGCATTGTTCATTTCACTCTAGATTTGTATTCCCCGTTTGTTTGTTCCCTTTGGATTTGCGTTAACCTGAGCAAAAGCGAGCCGCCATGCGTGTATACGCAATCAGTCAGAGCGGAAAAGACAGGAACCCGAACGAAGAGAGAAATCGCGTGATCATTCCGCTCAGCGTCATCATCCTGATCTCTCTCTCTCTCTCTCTCTCTCTCTCTCTCTCTCTCTCTTCTAAAAATACATCCGTCATCGTTTGTTTGAAAATTACGTGTACCCAGGAATGACGTCGAACGAGCTGATGAAACCTAAAACGTGTCCATCGAACCATTTCGACAAATGTAAATTACGATATGAACATTTTCTTTGTCGAAGAGATTTCTGATACGGTTTTAAACGATTAATTAAGCGAGGTACTGGAAAATGTCGTTTAACGTATATTTCATCAAATACTCGTTCATCCATGGCGTACGGGGAAACTAATATAGAGACTTATATGCTATTTTATGCGTTTACAGTAGACGCCTCGGGTTTGAATATTTTCTCGCGAGGGCTGCGAGCCTCGTAACGAAATTCTCGACTAACTTCGTTCGGTAACCTCCTCGCCCCGTTCCCCGTTCTTCCTATTCTAACTCGTAAGAAGTTTCGTTTACGTCCATATGCCGAAATAAACTGAATTTCAACCAGTCATTATTCGTTCAACTGTGCCGCGTGCTTACCGGTACCCACTTCTTGCCGTTGGAGTAAACGCAAGCCGGTAGGCGCGTTCTCCCAAAGATTTATATCGTTCGTTATATAAACAAGGACACACGTTGCACGCGTTGAGAAGAGCGACGAAAATCGAAGTAAGTAGCGCGATAGAAATGGATTATCGATCGCTCGAAACAGTCCGCGTCGTAATCGGAATTTGTTATGTGAAAACGTTTCACGCATGTGAGTTTCGCTGGCACGTCGTGACGTAAAACGATCCCACCAACATTATCACCGATGACGTACGCATTTCTGCGTATCTGGAAACGAGGTTGCTCGTTCGAAGGTCCTAGCGATAAAAATAGTACAAGGTAAACGTATTGTTATCGGGAGATATCGGTGAAACTATCACCGAATCCGTGTACACAACGGACGTCCCGATCCCGGGAATCCCGTAAAATTTGATTTCCGATTCGAGCACAGCACCGGCCTAGAATCAGATTTAATAAACGCAATACGGATCGTGAAGTCGGCGGTTGCGGTTCGCTGGAAAATGAGATCTTAACGAGCGGAGAAAGAGACGGGTACAAATGACTAGCACACTCCCCGGCGAAATGAAAGCGAAAACGTTTTACGGGCGGTCAATTCTCGCGGTGAACGTACGAGCAACGAAGCCGAGATTATTCCTTGTTCCGTTCTCTGATTCCGCGCGCTGGTCTTTTCTCCCGACCGTTTTCCCCGTACTTCCCACCCCTGTTCTTCCTTTCGAATCGGAACGCCAAGTTATCAAGGCTAATTTTTCGCCTTTGTCGCATCCCTCGGTGGTCACCAGCCGGTTCGTTACTCGTGTTTAGCCAGCACTGTTTTTAATAACCTAATGGCTCTTACGCGGTACATTATGCCGGTAGCATCCCTTCCCCCCTGTCCCTGCACCCTTTCCAGCTTTATTTTCGTGCCTTCGTTCTTTTATTTGCGATTTTTTTTTCTGTCGAAACGACAAAAATATTCGGCCCTTCTCCTTCCTGCTACCTTGCTTGCTCGCGGCATGCAAAACTTTTGTCTGAGCAAAAAAAAGGAAAGGAAAAAAAGAAAAGAAAAAAGGGTGAAAGGAACGTGTGGATGTGGAAAGGGGTTCGGAGGAGATGGGAAGGGAAACGGCAGAGTAGCTTTCCTCGAACCGAGCAAAAATCTTTTACGGTTCCATCCCCTTGTACTCTCTCGTTCGAACGATCAGTCGAGAAAGAAACGATCGCTTAACTCTTCATTCTTTGCGTTTTCATCGGGAGGAAATTCACTGTGCTCCCTGGTTCGGTTTCTCGTGTTGAAAAGCGGGGGATGAAGCCACTGAATCTCTTGCTATAATTAGTCCCAAGAGGGTACCGGTCGGGCCGCGTTATTCAAACGCTTAAGTCGATCATTATTATTTACGCCCACGCTTCGCTTTTAATTCGTCGAAACTTACGCGGTTATTAACGAACGTAGTTAATATACAATAATAATAATAATATCCTATGCTTGAAAGTCCACGTGTGCGTAGCATTGTTGTTCGACGTATATCGAGAGCGACGTGCATCCCGGTGAAATTCGGTGATGCGAAACGGGTAGGAATCATCACCGGAATTATTCCCATTCAAAACATTCTGGTCCGAATATCTGCATGCCCCCATGCTGTGAAATAGCTTCGTTCGTTTGAAATTACTTGCCCTATTTTCCTTTGTCTTGTCTCGCATTTTGCGGCCTCTGCCCGTTCTCCTCGCACGTACCTCAGGCCGCTCTCTATAGAGCTTCAATTTAGTAACCAGCCAACCCGAATGGCACCGCCGACTTCCCGACCGACTCTCGGAAATTACCCTTGTAAAATTAACTGCGACCGTGTTGGATATTAATTCCTAAGATTCAAAGCAAGCGTTCTCGCCAAATGAATATGAGCCAGAAAACCGCCCTGGCTCTCCTTATCGAGACTTTCGCCGCTACGGGTTTTTCGCCGACCTTTTCATCGGCCCGATACCGAAAACTCGGAAGTACGCAACGTTTCTATTCGAGGCGGAACAGGTTGATTACGATTCAGGCTGCGGGACCGGTGATATTTCACCTCTTTTCGAGGCTTTACGATCGGACGTTTTTAATTTCCCCCGTACGCGCCCGAAGAAAGAACCGGCCGAATGCAAATTGTGACAGGAAAGTTATGCGCACCGTGTAATTAATGTCTTCCCGGGATCGGGACTTAATAGGCCGTTTCGCGCATCGTACGGGCACACGTATTCATTAAACCTCTAAGCTTAACGGGATTGAATCGTAACATAAGTGTTAGAACAGTCATATATTTTGCTTCCAGATAGAGGAGTACCGTGTGACGATGACTGTCGATACGCTTGCGGTTTACCCGACAGATCGTCGTCACCGAACGTCTTTTCTGATTCTCGTTATCGTCGTCTTCGTCGTCTCGATTCCGATATCGGCCGACGCGCAGAAGAACCAGCACGGGGACACGTACGCGAACAGAGCCGACGATAACCTAGACTTTTTCGAGATACCTAAGTTAACCAACGTCTCTTCGGCTGCAGTCAAAAATAGTATGATGGTAAGCGCAGTGGATTTATTCCAGCGGTAAATGACTGATTTCTGTGTAAGTAATAAATTTGTGCCGCGGCAGCGGCGCACACAATGGGGATAGACTATTAAAGAGCGAATGAGGGGTTCGCGTCCGGCGAGTGATAACTGAAAAAAGGAGTCAGCCTCTTCTGTGTAGCTCGTAGCAAGACGCGGCGGGCGTGGCAAACTTTGACCGACAGATTTTTCCTTTCGGACGCGTTTTAATATCTCAAGCATTAATTTCTTTTTGTGGAAAACATACTGTCCGTTCCGCTTTGTCTTCCCGCATCTTCATGTTCCACGTCTCTTCGTTCCAGCCCTCTCTCTCTCTCTCTCTTTCTCTCTCTCTTCTGGCCGATTCGTCCTTACGCTGGATGACAAAATGACAAAGGGGTGGTCGCCCCGGGCCAGCGATATTACCGTTTCCGTTTCGGAACTATGCGAGCTGTCTACACCCCTCCAGCCCGTGTGTATCCAGGCCGAAAACGTCTCGTGATTGATTATGCTCGCCGTACTCTTGGCTCCGAACACCCTCCACGGAACGCGATTGATGGAGAGAGCTTGCGAAACGAACCGCTACCATGATCGAGATATCGTTAGAACGTTTTTCAGGGATAAAAAGAGGGATACTCATTGGTACGAAGTTTCGCGGGAATGCGCGACCTCACGAAAGAGGTAAAGTCTTGAATAAAGCGATACGTAGACCATAAAGAAAACTCGTGGTACTAGCACGATGCGAATGAGAGAATAAAAAAAAAAAACATTCAACAAGTGTGATTAAAGTGGCATTCTAATTCGATATGGATCGCGCAACTAAAGACGTTGTGATCAAAACTAGAGATGCTCCGTTACAAACCGCAGCAAATAATCGTCTTCAAAAAAAAAAAAAACAAGGGAGACCCGTGGAGTGTATTAAAATGGGACTTCATTAAGGTCCGCAGGAAACAGGGTGAGCAACAGTGGGAAGAGGGAAAAAGAGGGTGAGAGAAGAACGGGGCAGAAACGAAGGAAAAACTCGCAGAGGTTGAGCAGAGTGGCCGCAGACGCGGTAGGTGGGAAAGGATGACGGCGAGTGTTTATTTAGTTAAATGCCGCGTGTAATTGGGTGTAAGACTTTTTTTTGTTCGGCGAGGCGACGGTCACCAGCCGGTGTTCACGAAAAAGGTCGCGACGCGACGCGCCAGGCTCGGTTAGGCCGGGCAGGGAGACGGCAAACCACCCCTCGGTCGTGCCGTTTTCCACGACCGGAGCTTTCCACCCCTTTTTCCGCGTGCTGGCAGCCACCTGATGACTGGCTGGCACAAGGGCCCGCCGGGAATGAGATGCAGATTGCCAGAGGCCACTTCAGCCGCTAGAGGGAGTGAATTTTTAATAACACCGTGCCCGTATCCGCGCGCGTTCTCTGCGTAGAATCCCATTGTCTTGGCCACGTCTCGCGTACGCGCTGGAAAAAGGACGAGAAACCGTACCGTACGGACGATGCGTAACGGAACCGCCGCCCGGTATTATTACAGGAGGAGAATTGTCAGCGGCAGGACATGCCTGGCCGTCGCGAGAAATCGTCGCAAGGATTTCGCATTCCTTCCAATGCCGTTTCCGCGGAAACTTTAAATAAAGCTTAATATCGTTGGCTATCCTTGTTCCGTAACTCCGAGAGTCACGAACTTCTGATAAACTAGTTTTAGCTGTACGTACATAAAATTAAAGACTTTGTATCTCTTTATAGATAAAGTCTATGAAGTCAGCCGACGATCATCGAAGTAAAGAATTTTTTAAAGCCGTCGAACAGAAAAGTCCGGCGTTAGAAAAATTTCTGAAGGATGTCTTGAAGGCTCAGAACGACTTGAGATGGATAGATCAGGTTGTGCGTCCTAGTCGTGAGAAGCATTGGGAGAAGTAAGTTAATTGCTCGGGAGCATAGCAGGAATGTTAATGAACGAGATGTATTGTACAGTAGTAAACGTCATGGAAATAAGTTGCGCGTGAAGAGAAGCTTTGGTCGGAGCTATGGAAACATTTGGAGAACGAATAAAAATAAGTACAGAGATGAAAATATTTTTCCCCGGAGAGCATCGTTTTATAATGACATGTACAAAAGGGACGCCGATTTCGACGATCTCAATATATTTCCACATCGGTATAGCAATTATTTAATTAAAATATTTTACATATAATTATGACAAACGTGAAGTTTAGGACTTCCACGAGTAATAAATAATTTTCGTATATGCTGTCGTAGGCATGATTTCGAACAAGTTTTCCTACACATGAACAAAATTTTATTCAGTGATTAATTTTTATTTTCAAATGCCTTATTACCCTCTTTTCGTAGATTCCATAAAAAGGAAATATTTTATGATAAGGGATCAGCGAACGATCAGATTCCCAAAGAGTGGATTAAAACGAAGGATCTCTGTTCTTTAAGCGACTGGTTGAGCTCAAACAAGAATCCCGAAATCGAGCTGGACAAATCAGGGGATCGATGGATTCAATACCAATCCGGTCAACAGAATATGCTGAGTATGATTTAATTTCGAGTCGTTAATACGTGTTTAATTTCGTAGAAGAGTTTCGTGAGTCACGGTAGAAAATTAAACAGATTCCTTGGACTTGGACAAAGAAGCGAGCGTAAAGGCGGATGCCAGACTAAACGTGAGAAATCAACGAGATGAAACGAAGAAGGCGGGTACGCTATCGCTGGAATCTCTCAAGGAGACGATATTAGAATTGAAAAAAAGTCTGAACGAAGCCGATAGAAAGCAGCGCATGAATTTCAAAAGCACGGAATCGTCGAAAGCCAGCGCAAAGGAGAGCGACAATCAGGAAGATAGAGGACGGAAAATACGTACGAAAGATAACCACCAGAAAAATGAAAACGTCGCCGTGCTGACTCGCGAAGGTTTTTAATTTGATAAATTCGTGTGAATTTTTGTTAAAATTTGTGAGTTTTTTTTTAATCTTTCCCAGCAGACTCTGATTCGCGGGCAGGAGACCGGGATACCGAAAGGTTCGACTTAAAGAAGCGCGAACAAGCCTCGAAGGAGCTCGATGAGAAAAATGCCCGTCCGAAAGTGTGGAGAACGAAGAGGACCGAAGTTAATAAGGACGATGGTAACCCGAAACTTTTTCACAGAGCGGGGTTTGGAGCGCCGTACCTTGAAGAGGACGCTTTAAAGGAGCATCACGATCGCAAAAGACGTAGCAAAGGGACGCCATTAGATGGGAAGCGTAACGCAGACGAAGATGGGAACAGCTCGGGAGTTGACGAGAAACGTTCGATGACTATATTAAAAACGAACAATGACAACGATGCAAATATTTCGGAGAAAAAGGAATTGAACAATTTGCAAGGAGCGAACGGTTTCGATCAAGCAAGCGAACCAACGGCGGGTAGGGAGAATGCCGGAATCTCGAACGCGAAGAAAGACGATTGTCAAAAACCGGAAACGGCTAAGAGCAACGTACAATTGGATGTATCGCATGAAAATCTGAATGCGATGGAGAACAAGTTGATGAGGAACGAGGAGAAGGGTGAAAGTCTCCGGGGAAATTCTTTGCGAACCTTCGAATCCGTGACGAATGAATTGCGGCCTGTTTCTTCTTCCAACGAAATCTCGAGCCTCGGCACAGGCCATGGCGCAGAGAGTGGCAGAGAAAACAGAATGCAGAAAACGGAAGAGAATCGAGAGAATGTCGGCTTGACTAAAGGAGAACAGGTGATCAAAGTCTTTGAACCTCAGGGGCGTCTGTATCAAAACAGTGCAGGCACAAAGGAAGTCGGAGGAACCGAGCCAGAAAACGAGCAAGGAAAATTATTTCAGCAACCGGGCGAAGAAAAAAGGTCACCGGATGAATCGGGAAACATCAATATCCTCGTCAAGTCGGAGAACAAAAATATGATCAAGTTTAGCAACGATTGCGCCGACGACAAGTCCGGAGGTCAGCCGTCGTCGTGCATGTTGAACGTGTTCAATATCAAAAAGAAAATGATTCTAGAGCACGATGATAAACCTAGTAAAACGATCTCCACTCTGTTCAACGTGAAGTATGAGAAAGCGCAGGTCGACGAGCCCGTGAAAGCTACCAACAAACGAGAGGAAAACCTGGGGAACGATAACATTCCGTTTGGTAATGGAGTTCCCGATTTTGAAAGGGGCAAAGATAAGGAAGTGCCGTACGAGGACACGCCCGCGTCTACGAACGATGTGAAGCAAAGAAACGCCGATGAAAAACGACTCGAGAACTCCGCGGAGTCGAACAAAGGCTTGGAACAAAGCGATGTCAATGATAAAGGAAGTCAAAACTGGTTTGCGAACGCAATTCGTAATCAAATGGGTATGACCGTCGATCAGGGCGCAGGAGCAGGGAAGCCCGATGAAGCAGCTGAAAAGGAGAAATCCGCGAACGAGGAAGAACGGCTTAGCGATTCTAAAGTAAACGCGGATTCTAGTAATAAAGCAGAAATAAAGGACGCAAATGGCGAGTCGAAAAGTAAGAAGAGGTATCATGAAATATTTATAGTACCAAGCGGAATGGATGATCGGATAATGAGCGATAAATACAGCCAGAGAAGACTACTCCAATATATGGAATATTCTAATGACGATGTCGAAGATGTTGACATGAATTACGATAATAAAGAAGAGGAGATGCAACAGCAAGTCAATGAAGGTAAGTAATAAAAATTCTTTACAATACGAATATTATATTGATAGTAACGAATTGCATTTTAATTACATTTAGATAAAAACGACATGTCAGTACGAAGGAAAGAACGATCGTCAGTTGACAGTGAGGAGAAAAGCAGGGGAAAAGTGAATATCATGATACAAGATAAGCTACAGAAAAAGAAAGATCCCAGCCGCAATCGAAGAAGACGCAATCCAAACGTGATTGAGTATTACGATTATGACAGCGACATAGAACAGGAGGCACTGTCCCCAACAAGCGAGCACGAACGAATTAAAAATAATTATGAAGACAAGAATCCTCTCGATTCCGATGCGGGACTTGGTAATCATGAGTGCACTTCACCATCATCGAAAACCTATCGCCAAAACTCCTAAGATTTCACGTAGTAAAGTTTCATCAGATTTTGTATCACAATTTTTTCGAGTTACCATTCGAATGTCGTACGGTTAAATAAATTGTACAAGAGCGTGTGTCCCTTAGTCGTAGCGGAGTATGAAAGGAGCAGTCAAACTTGTCCACCAACCGGTCCGAAGTCGAACGAGCAACTACGAGTGATGGCACAGGAAGAAAAGGCGAAGGCGAAGTACAAAATGCCGAAAGAACAATTTCTCAGCCCTGGTTCAGATATATATGATAACAGCAACAAAACTGAGAAATCAAGTAGCGGGTCATCGTCGCTAGCGTCAGCGTCGTCGATAACAAGAGTAAAATACACGGATGAGGAAGAATCGTCCGGCAACCAACAACCGGGATCCAGGTGAAGATATCGTGAACGGCATTATTCGCGGGAGGTCAGCGGTAAATTCTTGAACAGGATAATCAGATATTCCTAATCAAACGACACTGACCTACGTGATAGCGACTACGTTGGATTTTTCAATCTTCCATCTAATCATCCTGCGTTAACAGGCTGAACGAACCGATCGAAGTGAACGAGGACAAGTTTTTGGACAGCGATACAAAATATATTGTACTTAATCCGGCGAAGTACATCTTGAAGGAAGAAAAAACTTTAGACCCCGGTGGAGTCGATGATTTTCTGGAGGACGTTCAATCAGTAGACGATAAGTACGTTTTTTTTTTTTTTTAAGATACAAAGCAAGAGAAAAATACGTACTTGAATATATACTATAATATATACGTATATGAATATGCGTTATCTAGGAAGGGCAAAATACCGAGCAGCATGGAACCGTGGTATGAAGAACTAAAGAAAATATATGATTGGAGCGAGGACGAAACGAAAGTTAAGCCCCGAATTAAAGGAGATCAGAGAATGCATTATGGAGCCGACGATAAATTAGAATCGAACGATAGAACGCCCGAATCGTTAAAAGATCAAGCCGAACTTCCAGCAAGCCATCGTGAAACTGGTAATTTCGAATTAATTTTCCTCGATATCGATTCGATCCCTATCGTTCGCGATCGTCACCGTTCAATTTCTATCCTCGGTTTACTGTCGCTTTAATTCATTTACAATGGATCAGGTAAATCCGAGATCGCCGAGAGGAACGACCCTGTCGCAGCCGCGTCATCCGATCGGTACGGAAACGCGGCCATGAGCAACGTTTCCCATAGTAATTATTTCGCTCTTAAAAGCACGGACGATATGTTTAAAGGCGGGTCGGAGCAAAGTAACAGCACCGGAGAAAAATTACGAGGACCGAGCGCTATCGGGACCGCCGCTGAATGGCAAACACAAAAGGTAAACTGAAGAAGGAAAAAAAAAGAAGGGACCTTAACTATTTCCAATAAATTATTGCCCTGACTTACTTTCTTTTCGCTCTATAAACCTTGAATCGCAGGTGAACGGAGTGAGGGACGGCGCGGCCCCAGAGAAAGATGCCGCGGGCTGGTCATTAACGAATCGTGGGCAATATATTGACACAGATTCGCGTTCTCCTTACGAAAACCGTAAATATCTGGAATCGCAGTTTCCACGTAGTCGGGAACGCGCCCAAAATATAGATGGCGAGAAACAGATACTTATTAGTTCGGGCGACTTGCACGAATCCTTTGTGGAACCCGTGGAATGGATCGACGACTTTGACAGGAATATACGAGTGAGACTCAGCAGAAGCTTGAAAACTATCGAAACATCGAGTTCAGTCGCGTACGCCGATTCGTATACGATCAGGCAAGATAAAAATGTAATCAATAATTCTATCGATACTGTCAGTAAAGCAACTTCAAGAACCGACGAGTCGAAAGTTGATCTCGCCACGCAACCTTCCGTGAGCGTACAACAATTACTTGAAAACGATAGAGTTAAGAGAGACGCTGCGTTTCGTTATAACGCTTTATACGACGACGTGAATCAACGTAATCGTGATCCACAAAACATGGATTACACTCGGTATTTAAGGAACAATAAAATGAACAATAATCCTCGGGTTTCGGACACGTACGATAACGTGGATGATAATGACAATGAAAAACATTCTAACCCGAATGGATTGCTGGATGATTACTACGTGAGTGACGCTAATGATGATTATGAAAAGGTTGCTAGAAGCGCAAGTCCAAAAAAGAAGAAGCACGTTAAAAAGAAGGTGCAAAAACAGAAAAGAAAAGGTCATATCAGAGAATCTAAAAAAAACCGTAGAAAACGGAGACATCATAAAAAACATTCAGGTAATTCGAAAACAAAAAATCACGGCAAGAAGCATAAAAAAAACGTGTCCAAAAACACGAGCCACCACACTAACGTCAAAAAAAGTAAGACCAGTCCAAGCGACGAGAAAGTTCATAGCGAAAGGAAAGCACATCATGAGAAAGTAAAGAAAAAGGATGTAAGTGCAAAAACCATGTTTCGTTTAATGCATATGAGATATGATGATACTTAGTATTATAACTTAATTTAAGAAAAAGCTCGACGATAATGTTTCAGGCGAGCGTGGACAACGATACTCAGAGAAGAGGTATTTCCTCGCTTCTAATAGCTGATAACGTGGAGGATGAATCACAGATGGATTCGGCTCTCCATGGTGAACTAGCTGGGAGGATCGTTGAACACATTTTTGACCAGGTATAACGGATACATAAAGTATTCGAGTGCAATTATATGTATTTACGTATACACTCAATATACTTTCTGCAGTTACTAGAGATCATTTATACAAACATCTTGTCTTTGAGAGTAATATACAGAGTGATTTAAATAAAATTGCCAGGTGCAGAAGAATGATGTTTTGAAAGTATCGCTGGGCCCAGGTCTTTATCAAAAACACAAAACTAGAGATACTGTGGAGGCTGAAAAATCGTATAGTCAGAGCGTGGCCAATGATGAAGTACCTCTTAAAAATTCTTGCGAACTAATAATAAAATTCGTTTGATATCATAATATTAACTCTGATTCGGTAGATCAAACACACGGAAGAGTTATTGAATAAAATTATGCTTCTCTTGAATCGATTGATCTTCGACGAAGTACAGAGGAAGACCTGTATTTCTTTGCCGCCGGACTTGATAGAATTTTTGGATTGGATGCTGGACGTGACTCCACAAGAGAGGTCAATGGGACAGGTATAAATATACGAGTTGGCAAAAATATAATCGCAACATCCTTAAAAATATTATCCTCGCTAGCCACCAACGCTACCGCTAATAAGCTTGGGAGTGGCACAAACTATCCCGCAGGACAAATTCCTTTTCCAAAGCGGCTCGGTCCAGGAAACGGAAGCCGAGATCAACGAATTGTACGTAAAGATTCAGATAATACAAAAACTGATAAAGGAATACACCACCCTGGAGGAAAAGGATAAGGCTAAGGTCGAGTCTATTCAGGATTATCTGGTTAGTTACGAATTCCACTTGATCTACTCAAAAGTTTTATGGTTCTTACCTTTATTTCGTTTACTCGTTCAGGCGAAACAACTAGATTTGTTACTGGAGTATATCGAGTCGAAAGAAGAAGCCGAGAAAAAAGAGAAATCTCCGTCTCCGAGTGGAGAGCCTAAGGTGAATGGTGGAAGCGTTCCTCAGGATCAAGTAGGAATGAGTAACACGAGTAATGGAAATTATTCAGCGAAGCCGGATACTTTTTCGACTTTAATGAACGTGCCGAACATCTTAAAACTCAACAATGAGAACTTCTTCACAGCTGAAGGATTCTTCCACGGGGGTAAAACTCATATATTCATTTAGGGTTCGCGACAATTTTCTGACTAGGCAGCGACTTTTCGTGCATCTTCATACAAAGGTTTCCTGTATATTCTAGACGACATAGACGCGGCTCGTAGAGGTCCGAGAATGATACGAAGCCTGGGCAAGCACACAAAGCGTAATAAGAAGCGAAAAAAGCGTAAAAAACGGAAAAGGAAGCATGGTAAGCATCACAAAGATGCGAGTATTGGCCAGTCACCGTACAAGGACACTGTGCATAAAGCAGTAAGCCAGCGACAAAAGCGTGAATACCTGGACAATCTCTTTTGGGATTCCTCCGATTCCGGATACGAGGAACCTTTAATTTACAATTTTATAGACGTAACAAACGTTGCGTCCAGTGAAAACGATGACAAGGCATTGAAAAAGTTGAAGGAAAATGCTGTGGATAAGAGGAATGAAGAGTATGTATCATGTTCACGAAACCCAATTAGTAAAATGTAGAATAAACCATATTCTTACGCTTATTTTTACACAAGTGCAGTATTCAATCTTTGAAAGCGAAGATAGCAAATGATTTAAAGAAAGATGCAAGTAGAACTGAAGGAGATAGATCAAAATCTCTGACTAACATCCAGTCTCAAATAGGAGTCAATCTAAATAAGGATGAAGGTACGTGCCGTCTAACTTTATAATAAACATTCATTGCTGAAAACTTTTTCATATGCATGTTCATGTAATACCAGATGCATTTGGTGAGGACGAGCCGATAACAGGAAAAAGCAGATTGGAAGATGAAATATTGTTGCTGAACAAACGTCAGGCATGGAGAAAAGAGAATGAACAACAACTGGAGGAAATAGCTTTCGGCGAGGATATGAGAAAGGCGACGGCGGACAAAGTGCTGTTCGAAAAATTAACCGAAATCGACAAGGAGAAGAGTGAATTAAACGGGACGCGTACACAGAATTGCACGCTGCAAGATTACACTAGAAACAATCGGAACAACAGTTCCAGTTTGTCAGACGAGGACAAACTGAGGATGCTCGAGGAGAAGATAAATGTTTATGCGGATAAGTGAAACGAGAAGCGAGACGCGAAGAGTGAAAGAGGTAGAGAAAGTTACGAGAGGTGAAGAAGTTGACAAGTTACGTGCTGGATGTATACTAACCTGCGATAAATTCCGAGACGAAGCGAAACGTTAAACGGGCGACATTAAAGAAGACCTCGTGGTAGGAAGGATAAACGACGCGAAAGATACATATATTACCATAGAGATTTCGCAATTACATAAGAAATTTGAGTCAAACTTATCGTAATATCATAACGAGTTTCGTCGAAAAGTTTATCGAAAAAGTTTCGCTTTAACTCGTAGTTATGGGAAGATCAAACACAGCGGCAGAGACAAACGATTAACCGAGTATAGACGCGGCAGATCAAATATTGTACTAGCTAATTGCGGGCACAGTAATACCGAGAGCGACGAAATAGCATGTAATTTTATAATTGTACATCGTATTTAGAATAAATTTTATCGATTACGCATACTCGTAGTACGTTCATTGGAATGTCTGTCTACCTGCACCCTTAATCATTTTATCCATTCAATAATTGTATTTAATTATTTCACACGTTTCAGTTACGCGTATATAAATAAAGCAATAAACGGAGTACAACAGTGGACATTTATAGGCGGAGTAATTGTATTTGCGATAGAATACTGCGATACTGCGTAATATCGCAGCAGTAGCGGCGGTAGGTTCGCGTCGTTGCTTGACAGCGGGCGTCTAAATAATTTCATCAGATACATCGATCGTCGATGAGCTTTATCGTAATTGACACATTCGCTCTATCTGCCCGACAGGCGAGCCTGTGAAACCTCGTAAATCGTCCTGTCGTTGCGATGAACTCGACGGGTCTCTCTCATGTGTTTGCACGTGGGTACAACGTTCGTGCTAATCTATGTACGAAAATTATCTAAAGCCCCGCGATTACTATCAACTAATTGCTCTGCGGGCACTGCGCAGTTTACCGAGCTTCTGTAAACAACTAATCTCCAATTCACACTTTTCCGGCTATTTTCACAGTTTATTCGGGCGCAGAACCTTTTTGCAGAAAATATATTGAAAATGTTATTATTGTGATAACGAGGGCAACGTGTTCCGCACCGAATTTCAAAACTCTTATTCACATACAATAAAGTATCATTCTCGTGTAATTAGAGAAAGTTTAATAACAGTACTAGTTAGTTATCTACTGCAATTATTTTAATACAATGTAGAATATATATTATAAAAGATTACATGTATAGATAAGATAAGATAGAATCAATCAAGATACGGAATAAATTGGAATAACGGTGTATAAAAAATTCGAATGTTCATTCTGCTGAGCAAAATTTGTAACACCTCTCATAAACTAACGGCCGCTATAAACTTCACAACTTTATTAAACTCGGTAAGCGTATACGTCGGATTTTATCAGGGAAGTTCTTCCTAAGCAACGAGAAGGAATTAGTAACTAAGTAACGCGAAATACAGTATACTTGGGCCCCGTAAAATTTGGCAACATTTGCATGTTAGTTAACCGTGAGAGGCAGATGATTTCTCAATAATTTCTGTATCCATTTCGCGATAGAATTCTCCGAGAAGTTTCGGGAGAAAAATTGGAACAAGAAACGGGAAGTCCTAAGCTTGTTTAAACGAAACCGCTGTACGCCTAGAACCGGCTAAAAAACTGATTAAATCTCGGCAAGAAGAAAAGAGTACTATTTCGTCGCGATAGCGCGCCGCTCGTATCTCCTTATCTCTCTCTCCCTGTCTCCGAAACTCACGGTAGAAAAAAGAAACAAGAAAAATATGCATTCTCTCGTCTCCCGGGGCACGAAATATCCCGAAAGTTTCCTCGTAAAGTAAGTTCACGCAGCGGAACTCCCCCGGGTCAATTAAAGAGCCGAAATCGGACGCGCTCGCTTATGCAGGCAAGGGCACGCCGGAATACGGAAAAGGGAAAGATCTAAACCGCGGTCTCGGTGAACGTTATTACTTATTCGACTCAAGGATTTTCAAGGGTGGCCGACACGCGGATTTATTTAGATATTCCAACGGTGAGCATCTGCTCGAGATTCGACTGGCTCTCGTCTGGCGCGCTTTTCCTCGTCGTTTTCGCTCTTCTTTCGACCCGCATTAATATACACGGAGAACGGTTCGGCGCGGCGGCGGTGTGGCATGCTGTATCTGCGACCGTAACCCCAGCTATTTTTACATAACATTAAGTTATTCGTGCAACGGGGTCCTGGTAACTCGCTCGCGTCGGGGTTGAATAGGCTTGATGGGGGTTAAAACGCGGTAACGGAAACATAATACCAGGCGCAGCTGAAGAAATCTCACTCACTCAAGAACATTTATAATCTGGATCTTTTTCATCGAACATTGCTCTATAATACGACTAATTACATTTATATCTTTTATTTGAATACGTCAATAGATTCCCTAAAACAATTGCGACCGATCAAAAGGGCTCATACCAGACGACGTGAAGAGATTTTTTAATAACGCGTAGAACCGCGAGGCATTAATGCCGGGCTCGCTAGCTTTTAGAGTCGACTGATACGATTTCATGCAGTCGAAGAATGGAAAAATAGGAAGAATGCGCAATCATAAAAAAAGAGAGAAGGGAAGGAACATTCATGATATTCGTGCTGCGATAAGTACACATTGTTCGACACATTGCACCGCGACGTTCGGAGCTATCGTCAGTCACGCTTTAACCACGATTTTTCGACAAGCGATTCACGTCGACGACCTCAATTTAGTTTATCGATCGATGACCGGAGTCGAACGCGAATCACGGATCTCTTAATTGGAAAATGAATTCGACTCCGGGGCACGATTATTCACGAGGGCACGACTGCCGGTGGCAACCAGTTTCGATACAAGCCCCGCGCGTATATGCCAATTGTTTCCAGATCCGGAATTGTCCCCGGATTTGACGGGTTTTACGGTCATGCTATTTAAGGAGCGATGTTTAGTAGCGCTTTAAATCTCATCTTTTAAGCAAATACGAACAGTCAGCGAAACGGTTTTGTAACAATATTTCCGTGCAAGTATTAAAATTATTTTCCGGTATACGATACGTACAATACAATAATACGACGGATGATTACCGTGCTTGAAGTACTAATGTGTGCGAGTTTCTACGGTAAAGCGCGAATTTTTAAAAACATTTCGTTTTATAATATCGGTTTTTACCCGTCAGGGAAAAAAACTGAAGTTAAGGAAAGATATAAGTAATGAGGCAGAACGGAGGGCAGGAAAAGGCACGGAGTGAAAATCGCGGTGGAAAAATAGAAATGGGTGGTGGTCGGTCGTTGGGATGAGGTCTGGCACGCACCCCCGAATGACAGATGGTATTTTCGCGTATCATGATCGCGGCTAGGATAGTTTCCTATATCGTGGAATATACAGCCCCGGCCTGGCATCGTCGACATGTCGATAGCAGGCCTCGCCGTGCGATACATCCACCGATATCCCCATACCATAGGTATCCGTGGACCATCCCCTTCGTTCGACCGCTAAATGGTCAAGCGGAGCACCCCCATGGTGCTCAATTATTGATACTTACCCCTCGTGCCGCCTCGCATTTTCCCGGCTGCATGTTCTCGATGCGTTATGTCCTTCGATCCCGTCTACGCAGATGCACCATTTCACGGTCAAAGGTAGCTCGAGCCGTTTGAAAAAAATACACATGCAACACACATATTTACTTGGATGCTACCACGATTCGTGTCAATAATGTGAAAATGATTAGGGACAAATTTAAAATTGAAATAGTCATGATTAAGAGAAAGACTATTAACACTGATCAGAGTTGGACAAAATTAAGGCAAATAACTGGGGAAACGATCTGTAAAGGTAGAATTGAAAGTTTCGAAAGTAACGCTAGTTTAAGGGTTCGTAAATCGAAATGAAGAGGGGAAGGGCTGAGAACCGCTGTTGATCGCAATGGCCTCGATTAACCGTTTGACCAGCTAGAGCGAGTGGTCGACGTTTTCCAGGCGCCCGGCTCGCCCTATTAGATCTACAGGAAGCCTGGTACAGATATCCGGAAGTGGACGTACCGTTTCAATGTTTCTTTGCATCGAATTCTGGACGAAGCCGGACTGTTCCATCGGACAAGATCGACACAAAAAAAGGGAGGAAACTACTGTCCGCTGATTAAAAGTTTTCTGCTCAACATCGTGAACGTTCCTTCGCTAAGTCCGTCCGATGTGAGATTAATCGTTGCTTCTTCGAGCGACCCCGTGGAAATCAAAAACCGATATCGATGAAAAAGAAGCTGAACGAAGCAGAAGGGGAGAAGAAACGCAAACGAATTCACTAACCGCGATGGCATTGAAAATATGATCTACCCCACGGTCTTTCCGCAAAACTTTAAGACATTCGTCTATTCGAAGCTCGTTCGTCAAGCGAGTCGAGGAAAACGAAAAGAAAAGAGGCAGCCTCCATAAAGCGATCGGAGGAGACCCTCGCACCCTTCCATCCATAGACGCGAGCCGCGTCTCTTCTCTAAGTGTATTAGACTCGCGTTTCGGGTCGTGGAAGAAGCTGCAGAGGGGTGTGGGTGCAGGCCGGAGGACGGGTTCGAAGGGTGCGAGAGGGTGGTCCGAGGCCTGTACCCCGCTAATGGCACCCTCGGGGTATTCCCGGAGAACCCTCTCGTATTTATTATTTAGCGAGGATACCGATAGGAGGAAGTAAACCGGAGAAAGCGAGAGAAAAGGAAAGGGAGACAGAGAGAGAAGCAACGACTGGCGCGAAGGTGAAATAGAGGAAAAGGCCTGCGGCAGAGGGTCAGCGCTGGCAGGCCACGAGGATTTATCCGCAAACATCACACATCGGCAGTAGACATCCGTTGAGCACGATTTCGAGAATGGAAACCACAGGAAATTAACGGTGGCACGTGGCCGGGCTTGGACACGTGTTTTGGCCGCGTGCTAACGATGAAAAATACGTTATCGAATGAAATTTCCGATCGGACATCGAAAAATATCTTGGATAGCCGACAATGACGTGTCATTACTGTGCCGTGTTAAGTGTCGTCGTGTTAGATTCGAAAATTCATCCGGACTTCATCATTAAAACTGCGTTAGAAACGATGAAAATTCGGACGAAACAAACCGCTCGTAGATTCAATGAAATGGTATCAATCGAAAGATCGATTCGCAGATTACGCAGTGGCAAAACAACTGGAAAAAACTTCGGAACGGGACAAAAACAATCGAAGGGATGGTAGCGGAAATCGGGGTCGGGGTAGGGGGATCAGGAAAATCGGAAACAATTGTCGCTCGTGTATGTTCGAGGAGAGAGCTTGTGCGCGCGCAATTTGCGCGTCAGGAAAACGCATGCTTCGATGGCAGCAGCTGCGGAACGTTATTGATACTACATTTCTCCCGATTTGACGAATTGCCGTATTGGACTAATGGTCCGAATACGAAGGCCTCGGTCGAACCAACTCTGGCTTCTGACTCGCGGCTTCCTAGCGAAATCGTTGGCCCCTCACGTAAAACTGTAACCCGCTCATAATTCTCCGTCATTTCGGTCTGGAGAAACCAGAGGGAAAAAACGAGGACACGGTACACAACGAATAGCGTAGGAAAAACCGATACATACTTCTACTCGAGTTGCTTTCTGAAGATCAATGCTTTCCCTAAAATCGTATACGACACGAATGATACATCATTATAAGTACAATTAGGATGCCCAAAAAATGTTTGCATAATAAAGTTCGTTCGCTTCGAACGATTATCAACAGAAATGAAACTGTATTATGTAAGAGGATATGTGTCGTATGAATGGAAACATCCACTATCCAGATTTATCTAACAAATATATGGCCTACATTTCGATCTATTCTATAATAGTATTTGGAACAGATTCAAGTAGAGTGATACAAATTAGAAGTTCTTACCAGAAAAACGTTTCGTGGCAGTGAACCAGGACATTCCACGAAGGCACAAAACACTTTCTTCGGTGCTAAGAATTAATGTTGCTAAAATGCCGGCGCGATTTTAGACGAATAGACCGATTAGGAGCGTCGGTGTCCATCAAACTGTCTCTTAAAGTATTCGGATGGCGATCGAAACATAATCTCGAGATGGTGGGCGAGAGTACGAAACACGTTCGAACATCTCCGAGAGAGGAGAGAGAACTGAGGTATGCGCGCTACTACCTAGCGATATCGCCGAAAGTAACGAGAAAAAAAAATGTCAACAAAGATGAACTAAGTACAAATGCGCACTATAAATATACATACATATACTACGGAACGACTTTGCCTCACTCGCGGTAAATCATAATGAAATACGTAAACTGTTTTCACATTCAACATTCAAATATTACGAAGAATTTTCTTATTACTATGATAAACGTAATTCTGAGTTTGATAGGTGCATGTGGTATGTACAATATTTATTAAAATTTATATGAAAACAAGAAATTATCACGAGTAAAAGGATACAACTATTAGTACAGATATATTAGATTCTAGCAATAATATTTTACTAATGGTAGTACGATGTGTGCCTGAATAACCACTAAAAATTTAAACAATCTCAAAATCAAAATTCAATCTCAATAAAAGAATTAAAATATAATCAACAAACATACGTACTCAGGTGTTTTCCTTCCCGCGATTTTCAACTTCCTCAGTTAATCTGACTATGACCAACTATTTGTGGAAACCACCTTTCACCAAACTAGTTAACTCATAGAGTTTTGAATTATTTTAACACGGCACATAAAGAGAACAACTGCCGGCACGCTAGTGTACACGTTCATTAAAATATCTGAACAGCTTAACATAAATTAACAATGAAATTATGCATTGCTTTGTGACAGTGGACACTTTTGGGAAAGAAAACGTGAAATCAAATATTCGATTAGTGGACGGGCACAGACGGCCGTTAGTATCGCCACCTGTAGACCACGCCGCGAACTAAATTT
>SHCU01000169.1:0-11499 GCA_004307685.1 Ceratina australensis | reverse complement strand
TATTTCAAATTACCCACTGAGAACTCTCAATTTGAACTAATTACAAATTATTTTTCAAATAATTCTTATATTATTATAAATATATTTATGTTAAGGCATCTTACAATTAATTCCGTTGGCCTGTATTGAAACTGTACTTGAACAGAATAAAATTGGTATGTACACCATATACTTATCGTATGAATTACACGTATTCATTTTACAAAACACAACTTTTCATGGTTGTTCAATGAAGACTCAGATTAACTAAAATCATAGTTTCGATTCCTGCACTTTTTTTCTAATATAATTATGTGTCTGTCGCAATTAAGGCACTCGTATTTCTTATTTTTCCCCTCGGATTGATTCAGAAAAATAGCCCCGAAGCCGAGATGAAATGAAACTACATTATGCATAGCGCACCGTTTTGCTTGCAGCACTCTCAGGATGATAATGGCATCGTTTGAAGTGTTCGCGTAATTAATGAAGCTAAAAACTTTTGACCCTTAATTACGCTGCCCATTGTACTTGGGAAGTTCTTTCTTTCTCTGGACTACGGTGAGAATGCGAATAAAGAATACGGGCCACATCGCAATCAACGAGTGTCTCAAGGAATAATTTATATAGACACAATCAAATTGTTTTTGACGCTTATTTTTACGTCTACGTAGGTATCAAATTTCGAATTAATACATCTTTACTTCTACGATCTCATCCCTCATTTGCACGGTTCCTTGTTGGATCGGAACAAAGATTTTTAACAATGAATAGTAGTCTACTACCGAAGATGGCTGGGGGAATCGGTATACCGAAAATTTTCACAAAATTCCACAATGTCCATTGTCTAGCTTCAGTTAAGAAATACTTATTCAACGGCTATTCATATGGAAGGATTTAAAAGGTTCATGCTTTCATATTATTTCGGTAAAGATTGTCTCTGGCATCCTATTGTTTAAAGCATCGAATATTTATGTGGAACGGGTTGCGGTCGAATGCAAATGAAAAGTAACCTTCCATCTCTGCTATATTCCACATGCAATTGCTCTCTTTCTCGATGATCCATTCATCGCTTTATTGACAACCAATATCGCGTTACACTTTCCCGCATTGCATTTAAACCACGTACTCGGAACGCATTCTACAATGGGACAATTAACGTTGGCCGACAGCTCTCGCGTAACATTAACGTCCATCAATGTCCCTTGATTGTTCGTATAAATAACATAGTCGTAAACAACAATTAAACGCTTCAAACACCAATGAATATGCCGAAACCAAATATCGATCGATAAGAGACCCTTCCTCAGATCGTACGAAGAGCCTCGTTGGGATAAAAGGAACCCCTACATCCTACGACAATAAGCAGTCAAGGATTTTTATAACTTTAAAGAATAATCAGGATTGGGTTACCATTATCTCTAATTACCCATTTATTCGAGGTAATTGTGTTAATGAGAGAGAAAGGACGAACCTCTCCCGCTCTGAAGTCGATGAGAATCGTCCTGCTATTCCTTCCCTGAAAATTATACCTTTGTAGTTTAAACGCTTATGAACCGAATTAACCGTGAACTTTCATCTGCTCCGGGCACTACCCAATCAATCGTTCGTACAGCTTGAAAGATATCCTTCATTACGAATACGTATAGATATAGAAAAAATACTGGATCACAGGAATTTGTCAGCTTTCAACCCAATAAAATATTCTTGCAGCGAACAAGCTCTAATACGATACTATTAATAAAAAATACGATAGTGCAAGACAAGAGTGGAAAGATCTCCGCGAATTTAATAGGAGCCTAAGTTGGGCGCAACAATTCAAGCAATCTATCCAACGGGTTTCATTCAGTCTGCACGCGAGTAGGTGGGCCTGGCCTAGAATCTAATCGAGGTCCATTTTCGACCGGTGGAACTGAGTGAGGGCTGTCAATGTAAGGGAAATCCTAAGAGTCCTTCACTCGAGCTCTAAAGAAGCGAAGTTCACGAGGTGTTGAAGGCATATTCCCAGGCAAAACGGCTATCAATGAAAGTGAAAGATACCAACAGTCTCTCACAATATTGCGCTCTGACTCTTATCCTTGTTGCTTCGTTTCTTCCAGAGAGCTCGTCGCTCGCCTTCACCCGTAGGATCGTCATGTACCGCGTACCGTTGCGATGTTACGATCATGAAACAAGACGCGATGCGAACCGAGCATCGAAATCGGATTAACGAGATTTCGTGGTCGACGTCGAAAAGAAGAGCGACGTGTAGTATGTGTGATAGAGGTTTCATGTTCCTTGCAAAGCACACCGTGCACGCTGTGTACATGTGAGTCGTGCTTTTTGACGCCACTCGCGTTATTCAGAAATGCGTTCACCTAACGACCTACTACGATATTCCAGTGGGAAGACTAAGAAACAGAGAATCCGTACCGAAAATAAACTTTTGAATCGTGTTCAGTATCCGTGGTACGATCGT
Organism: Ceratina australensis; assembly: GCA_004307685.1. NCBI lineage: Eukaryota > Metazoa > Arthropoda > Insecta > Hymenoptera > Apidae > Ceratina > Ceratina australensis. Next base: position 9,065 of record SHCU01000169.1, on the reverse strand, counting down.
CGAGCATGCGGAAGTAGCGTCACTGAGAGACATTGATTGAGAGGATCTGGCAAACCGAAGCACTTGAATATTCCTTCAAGCAGGTGAGCTGCGAGCCGCAACTCTTAATACGAACAGAATCGAATTTGGATTATTGCGTGCAACTATGTCCACGTATCGAAAACCTGAAGAACATTTAATATTATGCACGAGTTACGTTTAATCGCTGTTTGTCATATGAGTTTTACGGAGAAGAGTACACGTACACACGTACACAATTCGAAACATTTTTTACGATTCAAGTACTCAATGAGGACCGTCCGAAATTGCGGTCCACGAAATGAAGATAACTTATCAATTTTCTACTGCCGAATTAAATCCACGTGCCACGTATTCCCATTAGAAGTATTCCCATTCTTCTATCGTTTCGAGAGATCATTGAACTACAGAAGAACTTAACAGCGACCAAGCAACACGATCGGCATCGAACTTGACCATGGCCTTAAGAACCTTTGCCCTCATATAACGAGATGCGAGGAATGTAAGTGGCCAGAGTCCATCAACCATGCTTACAAGAACTACCCTTCGACGCAGTAGCCATAACTGAATGCTCGTTACCAAACGTGGTTTAAGGTAGAATGTGACCGATTTTGTAGGTGAGATGCAAAGAAGCCATTAGGACTAAGTAGATTTTCCTTGAAGTATCCGTAAATCGATACTTACGGTCGCTGAAAGTGGTCGATTAGAAGATAAGCATATTGTATAACATTTTATAATAATAATGTCAGCATTTAGTGATCAGATCGTCACCAAAGTTTCCTCGTTAAACACGATCTGGTGTCTAGTAGAATTTAAGAGTCAGTTTCAGCCGAATTATATACTGTTTTCAATCTGTTTCCCTATCGCTCTAGTTTCTTGGTAATGATCAACCCCTATTAAACTTTAGATTGTATCCTCGTCTGGACACTGACCTAAGCCCGGGATAAAGAGCTGTCTATCTATCTAGCTATCTCTATCTACGCACGTTCGAGTTACGGTACTTTGTACTGACGCCACGTTAAATGTATACATACATATACGTCGTAATAATCACGACGGCAGTGCACTCAGTAAACCGATGTACGACATACGGCGTGTAACTTTTCTTTTAAGTAATAATGAAGTCATTAAGTGACTTCTTACGAAGAAGATAGATAGTTTCCGGTGTTATTATATTATCGGTATTCATAACAATTTTTTAACAAGGTAATATGGAGCAAGTTATAAGCCGGTATTCTTCCAAATAAATACAATACCGAAGCATGAAAGCCACTCTTTACAAGCCGAGAAGAATCGTCTAATGTTCGCCAAGATATTTATATATATATAAGTTCGTTGAAAGCTATTCGAGGAAGTTTTAACGACGGAAGGCGCTAATAGGCTGCGAAAGTTTTCCGCATTTCCGCGTCCGGAACGGATGCGATATCCACAGTTAGCACCATCCCCATCCCATACCTCACAATCCGTATTGTATCGTAATTGGGAGATTCGTTAGTATCTTAACCGACAGGTCACCGTTCCCACGGATCATGGGCTAATCATACCTCGCTGTGTCAAACGATTTGTATCAAAGATGCAAACACTTTTAAGATGAAGATCATTTTATTTTTCTCGTACGCGAATACCGTTTATACTGACTCCCCCCGTTTTGTAATCTGAAACGATTTATCAAGTTCAACGAGGCGGCAATATGAAAACGTATCAGCTATCAACGAGATTCGAGAACTGCGCTGTGAGTAATCCATGAATCATGATCGATCGTAATCGTGAAAATTAACATATCCTCAGATCACTCCATAAATAAATCAATGATTGTATTATAATCTGAGCAGTTATGTTTATTTCCTTTTTTTATCGATTCATCGCGATCGATTTTTCAAACATTAAAATGTGTCCGTCTTAATTAACCAGCAACCTGGATGTCCCGAAAAGCCCATAACACACTTACCAATGCCCCATGATGGGCAGCATAGATTCCATAAGGACGCAGCGAGACAAGCCAGGGAGGAACGTCGGAAGTACAAGAATTTCCAACAATCAAGAACCCCCTAGGGGTCTAGAGGTACTCTAGAGTACTTTCGAACCAATAAGAAGACTGGAAAGTCCACTGTCGCATCAAGAAAGCCAACAGATCAATTTGAAGACTATCAGGAACGTCGATATCTTAGAGTATGAAACCGGCTTATCGTCGAACGCGAGATCGATCGGCGGTCAAGGCGCGATTTTGTTGAGATACGGTCACAATCTTTCGTGCAGTCCGTGGAACTTGAACTTTTCTCGGAACTTTGCGTTCGAGGCTACACGAGGAGTTCAGGAATCCAGCAACTTACAGGATAACCAGTACAGTCTAACTTCCAGCCCTAGCTCTTTGTTAGAGCCAGGTGAGGCCTGTTAGAGCCGTCCGCGAAGGATCTCAACAAGCAAGTCAAGGATCACGCCGGGTTATTCCCAGAAGCCCACCACTTTCAGCAAAGGTAAACTGCAAAATATTCAGCTGGTTATCCTTATCAACATCAACATTATTATCATTCATATATTACATCCTTATCAAATTTATTATGAGCCACCATCAACGGAACGTAACGTCCGCGGACATATTCACGGTGACTTTCACACGCTTGTTCGCAAGCATGCCAACAATTTCCGAGACACAACGAAATCGGATTTCAGTAACACCAGTGACAACACACTCGTCATCACCACGGAAACAACAAAACTATGAGCGTAATTTATCATCACGAATCGATTACCGTGCATCATCCACTCGGTCCGCAAGAAATGACCGGGCATCATTATGGAAAGCCTGATCAGTCACGTTCACGGGACTATCGTTTCTTTAACTAATTTCTCAATCGAATCACGGTAGCCAAAACACGTCAGGAAACTCAGCTACCCATCAGCAGCTTAATCCAATGCTGAGAAATTCACTGACGATCGTTGCCTTGGCGATGTTCTTGCCGATCGCTATTCCTCGAACTGAGGCTGTATTGGTCAAGGCACTTCCAGTACTACAAGCTGAGTATCTTCGAACTCGAGTATGTTAAACACGGCTTCCGCAGCAATGAGTCGACACGTAGTAAACAAGAATACAGAATAAGACAAGAATAGAATAAAACAAGAATATAGAATAAGACAAGAATAGCAGTCTTCCTATTACGCCGCTCACTAGCCATTACGATAGCAACTTGTCTGGAAGTTTAGCTTTACCATGAATCATCATCTTGTCAGCTCTAGCGTATCCTGCGGATCTTCCTCATCAATGCAATACTAGAATACACAGTTGTTTGGATCACGTTCATGATTATCATCATTATCAACACTTACAACAAGCGCATTTGTTGGAAGAGACAAAGTTGTATCGAGTCTGTGGACATTGTGGGAACACGTGCATAGACATGATCATCAGCATCCGTCGATCAGCGATACGAAGATCACATCTCTTATTGGGATGGATTCGGAGTAACTTGATATGAACGTATACGATGCATAAAAAATGTCTGTTCACCCTCGATTTTAGAGAGATTAATTCGTGCAATTATTATTCTATGTTATTTCAACGATACAATGCATATACCGTATAACGATAATTATGGTGAAATCTAAATACGCCTGTAGCAGACAACGATCGTTAATCATTAGCGCGCTTGGTCGTTGACGCAATGCGATGGTTGCTCTGTTCATTAAACAATTCATTGTCATGCTAGGACAATTTAATCGTTTCCAAGCGGCGAGCAAATAATTTTTGACAGAATTGTCTTTCGGTTTGAGAAGTTCCTTAAATATTTCATATAAAATTTAGGTACCCTTCACGTCGAAAAGTAAGTGTCACGTAATGCAAAGTGGAGGAAACAAGCGAGGACAAGAGGGTGAAAACGACGGCGGTGTTGAAGTGACATCGAGAACGCATCAACCTCCCGCGTTTCCGCCTCGCCCACCCTCTAGGCCCTAGGCCAAACAGACGGTATGAAACAACATCCGTCAATCAATGTAAGTATTCCTTACGTCTTAACTGTATATTGCAAATCGTAATCGGTCTATCGCTCGAAATACTTATTGCTAGACCTAATAACGAACGTAATGAATATGATCCGGCACTTAAAATAATATTGGACTCAATATCTGTCGCAATACCGAATCAATATCTCTTACACGCTAGCTTGAATGACAGGTATACAATAGCTCTCTTGTCCGGTGTACTCTTCCCATCCCTGGTTGATTTCCATTTAAAGCGAGTATATCATGCAGTCAGGCAGCGTTTCCTGAAATGCTGAACGTGAAATTAGACGTAGACGAGAAAGGTAACTCCTAGCTCCATCCTTGGTCCCTTCATATGACGATCATGCGAAGAACGTCTGCAATATCAGCGAAATGACGTCCGAGAATATAGCATCCCTGTTGTCGCTTTTATCAATAGTTGACACATGTTATCGACGCTCGGGAGACACCCTTTGACCGATTCTACTTGCTTCCAAGAACTACCCCTGTGGTATTTCCACTCTCGTCCGCGCCGAGTCGCTTGAATCGTCAAAGTATATCGACCAGTGCGATGCTCACAGTATTCAAAAGCAAGAGCACCGTGTCGAAGAATGCTGAAAATCGAACAACAACCAACACAATACTTTTACGCTGTCCGGCATTGATCCGGGCTGACTGGTGAATAATTGTGCGAGGGAAGCTATTTTGGAAATGCCCTCAAAGGAATCCTATGCCTTGACTTTGGACCGAAATCGCCACTACCACCTGTAGGACTCCTCAGAAATCTCGTGCACTGCCTCTTGAAATGTGTTTCGGCAATCTCAAACGATACGAGTGAATCTCCTATACGAATCATTGCGTCGATTCGATGTACTGTTTTATACGTTTTACAAGAGTTCTTAACTAACTAATGTAACGGTAAATGAGACAAAAATAATGTTCGGTAGTGATCATATGCAACTGATGAACAAATTCTTGACGAATTGATCTTGAGAAGAGATTTCGTGTCGACATGTGATGTGCAAATATAGTTCATAAACCATCGATGCAAATGAAAGTGCATATGCCAAGACATCATCTATGACTAAATTCATCGCTTTCATTTCATCGCTGCTCGCCCTTAACGTCAGTTAGGGCGTGTTGCAGTTCAAATTTCTTAGCCTGTTAGGAAACACAAATATTACAAAAATTTTTCAATGTCTTATTTGTAGTGAAAACATGATTGGTACATGTTATTTGGATAAGACAGATAAAAACATGAACGATCAAGAATAATTAATAATTCTAAGGGTGATGAACTTCCTCAGTGATCCAAATAGGACTTTCGTTTCAAGTTTGTAAGATCTTTCAATGTTGAACAATAAGAATTATCGAAGAAATGAAAGTATTCATCATTGTTTTATTAGCGTGAAACGTTCATCCTCAAGAATGCCTTTACGAGTTATGCATGGTTGCGAGAACGGCAGGTCACGGGTTGTTCCCATTTTAAAAGAATTTTTCAATTTAGAATCCGGCCGCATAGATTTTACTCGTCGGCAGAAAAATAATTAGATTTTTAATTACGGAAGATGATCTCTTCACTTACTCCCCCTCCCTCCCACCCCTCCTATAAAAAGTCACAGTACCCTCCTTTATTAATGGGAAACCTGATTAAAAAGTTCAGCTCTGCTGACTCTTGAGAGAGAAAATCTGCTATTGTCTAAACGACATTGCGGCGACGCGACGCTTCCATCGCTCAACAATCATTACAGACATTTCCAATTCAGCTTATCGGGCTCAATTGTAAGCTTTGGCAACGAAAGTGAGGTCAATACATTTCCTCATTTCCCTCTTTCAAATCAAGTATAAGTGCCTGAAATATATGATAAATCCTCGGTGATTCCACCTCATGTGAGACTTAGGAATTAAGCGAAGAAATATAGATGAAGGGAAGCAAAGATATTCGAAGGTTAGAATCAGATTAGAAATCAGATTAGAATCGGTTAGACACATAATTATATGTTTAATATAATCCAATTAATAAATTAATAGGAATGAAATGGATGACCACGTGAACAAATGATAAATTATCGGGTGGCCACACTATCCCCTTCGAAAATCACCCCAAATTATTACGTAATTATCAATATCGGAGCAGAAAATATGACAAATGCAAGCGGTCGCGTTTAAAATAAATATTAGCCAACCACTTTCGAAAATAAAAAATACAAAGATAAAAACGAAATAAAAAAAATAAACGTTAGAAACAAAATAAAAAATAAAACAATAAAAAAAAGTATGCGCACATGTTGCCCTCTTATAGAAACTCATTCACGCAGGATTACAGCACTCTCCATCCCTTAGATTCCGAGATAACCGAAATTTTCTGAAAACCTTAAAAGTGTGCAGATCGGGAAGAAATTATGCTCACATATTGGGTTCATATAGTAGTAAATGTACCCATGATTCTAGCCTTCTAGCTACTTTGGATTTACGGCTAGGTTAGGGCTACGTTAGGGTTAGGTTAGTGCTAGGATAGGGCTAGGTTTGATTTAGGATAGGGCTAAGACAGGGCTAGGTTTGGGTTAGGATAGGGCTAGGTTAGGGTTAGGTTAGGGTTAGGTTAGGGCTAGGTTAGGGTTAGGTTAGGGCTAGGTTAGGGCTAGGTTAGGGTTAGGTTAGGGCTAGGTTAGGGCTAGGTTAGGGCTAGGTTAGGGCTAGGTTAGGGCTAGGTTAGGGTTAGGTTAGGTTTAGGTTAGGGCTAGGTTCGGGTTAGGTTAGGGCTAGGTTAGGGCTAGGTTCGGTTAGGTTAAGTTAGGTTAGGGCTGGGAAGACCTTATAAATGGGCTACCCACAAATCCTCCTCCAACCTTCCCCCCATAACAGAAACTATAGATCCTCTCCTCCGAACAATCACAACCACTCTTTTTCCTTCGTCTCCTCTAATCCGGATCCCTATCGGCTCCTTCACCTGGAAACCCGAATACAATATTACTGACAAGGAATTATCCCAATCTACTAAAAAATCAATAGCAAAGAAAACTGCTCCTGGCCCGTCCGGAATACCAAACTTTGTCGTAGCACAAGCAGTACACGCCGACCCGCACTTATTTAAACACTTATTTAACCAGTGCTTAATGAAAAGCATTTTCCCACTTCAGTGGAAAAAAGCCAGACTGGTCTTACTTAAAAAACCAAATAAGGCTGCACACGATCCGTCCGGTTATCGCCCACTCTGTCTGCTAGATGACGTCGGAAAAATTTTTGAGAGGATTATTAATACTCGTATCGAAAAACATCTCGAATGCCCTAAAGCCAGAATCTCAGACAACCAATTCGGCTTCCGGAAGGGCCGAAGCACGTTAGATGCTCTAGAAAGAGTAGTTAAATTTATTAAATTAAACACGCAGAATGGTCACAATGTTGTTGCAATTAGCATAGATATTTCTAATGCTTTCAACACTATCCCGTGGGTAACAATCATACGTAGTATGATTAATAAAAATTTGCCCACTTACCTTATTAAAATAATCCATGACTATCTGCGTAACAGACTCATCTCAGCTATCGATAGAAACGGGGCTCTCTTCCAACATAACGTCTCAGCTGGAGTGCCTCAAGGCTCGGTCCTTGCAGCCTCATTATGGAATATTGGCTTCGACCCAATTCTCCACTCCATAGTTCCCAAGGGTGTAGAAATCACAGGATATGCTGACGATACAATTATCTTGGTGTGCGATCGTGATATTTTTCGTTGTATCAGCAAAGCTACACTAGCAGCGAATATTATCACAAATAAAATTAAAGCTCTGGGTCTTCACGTAGCCACTACGAAAACCATGGCAACCTATTTCGGCTGCCTTCCTAACAAGGCCCTGGAAAATAAATACATTTGTGTTAATGGCACTAACATTAACATCGGTTTCCAAACCAAATACCTTGGAATCACTTTAGATAAAAAACTAACATTTGAGTCGCACATCGATACAATTATCCCTAAACTCACCTCGTACGTCTTCAATATTGGAAGAATTCTCCCAAATATCGGTGGCCCGTGTGAATGGGTCCGTCGCCTTTACTCAAACACCTTCTCTTCCATTGCCCTGTACGGTGTACCAATTTGGGCCGACGCCATACTGCAAAACAAAAAATATATTGACAAATTATTATCACAACAAAAGGCGATGGCTCTACGAATCTCACGTTGCTATAAGACCGTCGCACTCCACACCGTACTGGTACTTGCGCGTACAGTCCCAATCAACATCCAAACTAAAGTCAATGCCAACTGTTATAAACAAATATCTACACTAAAGCACAGCAAACTCCCTCAAGCTGCTCTCCTTGATGCAATTAACGACGCAAAGCAATCTTGTTTGACTGCTATGGTAGAAGAATGGAAAGAACTCCTTGAATCCAAGTACGCTCCGTCCAATACAGTTGTTGCTGCAATATTACCTGCCTTTAACGATTGGTTTTTACGAAAGCATGGTTATCTCACCTTCCATCTAGCACAGATGATGACAGGTCACGGATGCTTCGGCAAATTTCTCCATCGCATTCGTAGAGAACCCTCTCCTGCATGCCACCATTGTGACAATAACCTCGATGACAACCTCCATACGTTTTTCCTTTGTCCCGCCTGGACCGACGAACGCTCGGCCATATCCCTCTCATCCTTCCCCTCATACTCTCTCACTGATATCTTTCTCAACCTAATTGCATCGAGAGAACAATGGATTGAAATTAGTCTCTTTTCTACAGCAGTATTAAAGGTTAAAGAAAACGCTGAAAGACAAAGGGAAACTTCACGTGCTTCCATAATTTGACTCTATCAACTCTCATGCACATACCTACCTGCATAATTAAGAATATTTTACAATAGATGACAAACTAATATTTGAAAATAGGTTAAAACCCAAAGGATTTTGCCTTGAATTTGTGTATATATACAAGCAACCGCCATCTTGCGTACTTGATCTGCCACGTGCTCAACGCCAACTTCTGCGCATGTCACAGAACATATACTCACTTATACAGTATATGCAAGGAACATTAAGCCTGATTCACATGATTCCTACCCTTCTATGTTA
>SHCU01000168.1:215773-226190 GCA_004307685.1 Ceratina australensis | reverse complement strand
AAATTGATTTAATTACGTCGAGCTGATAGATTAACTCGTATCGGTCGTACGTCAATTCACGTGACGGACGTCATCTTGTGACGATATGTGAGAGATGGCTTACAACCAACAATTAATCAGCTGATCGACACGTCATTTTTGTTTATTTAAGAAAATCTCTTGAGTGATTTATTTCGACGAGATAGTAATGTAAGAAACAATAATCATTAAAACGACAAAGAAACTTGTATAATACTGTGATAATGAATACTTGTACCCTAAAATTACAGTCATTGAGGTACATAAACATGTGTCATACGCTTTGATAGTAACTTTGAATATTAACACATTGACACATTGCGGCGGCATGACCCAACGTGTCAAGCAGTCGACGATTAAAGGAAATTGAAATCATGCTTTACATACAACCTTTGTAAAATGCTTAGACAATCCATAAAAGTGAAAAATCTTCAAAGTTCAAAATTGACGCCAATTTATATTATATCCCTTCAATTTAAAGTGTTTCTTTATTTATTAATTATTTCGTTTTATTGTCTGACTGTTCCTCAGAGTCACGAACCACCTACTTGCATAGTTCTGCTCTTTCTGCTGCATATGTTTCGATCTCCAAACTGCTTAATAATGGGTAATACTTAAAATCTCATACCATATTAATATATTTCATGGCTCCAATGCAGCAGCAAGCGGGAACACAAATACATACATATATATGTTTGGTCCGGCTGGGCTGCGCGTTAATATATTGAAATTTACACGTGGACGTAAATTTTATTGCTTAAAAGCCTGGCTTGTCATCGACGGATGGGTGGATTAGAGGTCGAACCTCCTTTCGGAGCTACTGCTATATAAATATAGTTGCCACAATAGTCAGCGTGCTAATTTTCACGTCCAACAGAGCGGGACGCGAACCGGATCGAGGGAGGCGCGCGTTAAGGGGGAAAAAGGTGATTTCTCTCTTAAAGGTGGTGTTTATGGCTTCCGCTATCGCCGAAACGTGGCGGACGTTGCGTCGCGATGCGCCGTGAACCTCGTCTTTCTCTCGCCCCCAAGCTTTATGGTTATGCGAAATTCCACTCGCCAGTTCGCCTGGCCGTAAAACTATTTTATAGGAGATGTAGACACCGGTTGTTTATTGCTTGCACGACCTCTCCCGTGTACAAGGTCGAATTACAGCTAAAAGCCTGTGTTCTACACAATGCGATAATATACGAGGCCTCCTCTCCGCCTCCTCCCGATTTCCGCCGCGTCGATCGCGGCTCTCGCGGAGCTCTAATCGCGCTCTATCGGAACATGATTCGTACGCTTGTTTCCCCATCGTTTGTAAGAGATAATGCACAGACATTGATATATGAGTCTGTTACAGTTCGAATAACTTTGTTACGAACAGTACTTTCGACGGATCATTCCAATGAAATGAAAATTTCGGATCATGAAAATAAAACAATTATGAAACGAAATAAACTGATCACGATTCACGAATGGAATGCGATACGAATGTACGTGCGGATCGTAGGATAAATTTACTAGATGGAAATAAAGAAATGAATGTTTTACTTACCTTAACTGGGTTTTATACAGGAAAGGTAGGTATACAGCGTCCTGGAGTAGGCATGATGAATTATATAGTACTATTCAGAAACTATTTATTGCATAGAATAAGGAAACAAGGAACGACTTAAGCCGAGGAATACACGTTTTTATTCGAAAATTACGGTGTACAGTATATTTTATCGCGTCTCAGTCTTATATACACAGAAAAATCCCCAGTAGACGTATTCTTGGGCAACATCAGTTAGTAGACAATAACTGATTTCTGCCCAGTTTTTATCGCTGCTTGATCAGAATTTTCTGGTCAGTATCTCATTTACAATTACTAGCCATTTATTGGCCAAAAAAATAGTGATCAAATGCATATTGCAAACTACTTAAACCGTCCGAACACTGGCCAGCAACTAGCCAAAGTGTAATACTCAGTGATTGAATAAATTTCACTGACCAGAAAATAGCCAATATTCATTGGCCTTTACGATCAGTTAAAAAAGGTAAATCAGATAAAAAAAATGTTCTACCATTCGAACATTAACCGAACAAAAAGTGACAAAAAGAACTCGCTAATTTCTGACCGAATAAAAAGTGACGGTTTACTGGTCAAATTTCTACCAGGGAACGTAAGCGGTGCAAGGGGAGGGTATGAGAAGACAGGAACAAGGCATATCGAGATAGGTAAGCGCGACAAGCGACCAATCGTTTCGCGTGCGATTTACCGCGGAAACGCTTGGGAACGAGACTGGCTGGAGATACCTGGAAAGCTTCGAATGTTAGGAAGCACATTTGTGCCTCCTACGCTGCGCGATTCAACGATCGTGCGCAGTTACTGATTAAAACTAAACTCCTCGCGAAACAACGTATCACTTATATTACAAACGCCTACACTGATTGATCACGGTCAAACAAACGCGACATGGCTCGCGTTGGAAATATTGTGTTTTCAGAACGAGTGAGTAACGCTAATCAGGATCGCGTAACAAGGTTTCAGAAAACATACACGGCAGACCGTAATATCGTTTCGAAGATGTACGCGGTGCTTACGTACAAAATAGAGTCTCTCGCGCGCCACGATTCCCCGCATCGATCGGTTTCGTCAGCGACAAGTGTTGATCGTTTTCTTAACGAGACACGTGTTGCAAGTGACCTCGCAACACCAGTGGAACCTGCACGCGCAATTGGTCTTCTCTTTGACGATCCTCGTGTCGTAGCCGCGGCCGCAGCACAACAGCTCGCAGCCGTCGACTCCCTGGCTGGTGGAGTTGCAACGACGTCCCTGCGTGCCCAGCGAGCCCGTTTTTCTGTTCGGCTTGCAGAAGTCGGGCGAGTCGTCGCTGTAAATCAGATCGAATCTGTCCGGCGGCTTGATGGTCGGCCCCTCGGTGATGAAGCTGTGCCCGTCGTTGCTCGGTATAACCTTGGCCGCGCCGTCGAACGACTCTTTTAGCCTATTCCCGACATCGCGGAACGCCGGCATTTTCCGCCAACACGTACGGACCGTGCACGAGCCCGAGAGCCCGTGGCACTTACACTCGGTTGTCATAAAGTTTCTGATTGCCTGCGAACAAAATATTATAAAGTCTATCGCAAACATGTCAACGCTTCGCACTTGAGAGGCGACTGACGGTCACCGTTTCATTTAAAGGAGAGACGTTACATAGGGAAATAATTATTGCTTTAATATATTATTAATTAAATGAAATTTCAAAATTGTCGAAAGAAAGAATTAATGGTATTTTATATTATAATCATTTGATAGAGTACAGAGATTATTTAATAAATGTTCTACTTTGTCGCGTGAAGCTTACAATTTGCTTACAAATTGGATAAAATAATTACCAGACGACCAGCGTTGTTATTGTGAAGCTTCACCAAATTTTTGATATCGCTGCGTTTTCTATAGGGCGCGTCCATAAAGTCGCGCGACTTCTTCACCCCGAACTTCACGTTATCCCCGCATCCGCCCCATTCCCAGTCACCCTCAGTCGGCAAAGCCTTTTCCATCTCGGCAGTTCGGATCAATTTGCCGAGGCGATTACCTACGCAATTTATCACTCGAACAATTCGACTTCGTTGCGAACGTAAGATTCGAGTGAAACGTCGTTCTTAAATACTTTTACCTTTCGACATGGCCTTGTCGCAAGAGCATTCCACGAGGTGTCCCATAGTGCAAGCTCTGGTGACCGCGTAAGTGACTCCAGCCGAGGTGATCGCGTTCACAAAGCCTGTTTCCCTGGTGTCTGCAAGCATCCCGATAAATTCGAAGTCTATTAAACTCAAGCATCGGCGAACAAACTCGTACTTTTTCAAATTGAATGAGAGACTGAACTGCCTGTCGATGGATTAAGAAGCTCCATCCATTGCGAGGCTCCGCGAGGAACTTGACGATGCCTGGCCGCGCGTTCTGGATTATATGAAAGATGCTAATCGGATCAGGGGCACAACCGGGGCAATTTACGAGGGGAGGATAAGTCAATTAATCGAAATCTCCTCGACTGAATGCGACGAGACGAAGCATTCAGAGCTAGAGCGGATTCTTCCTCTCGACCGTTTAAACGTCCCAGGAATCCTATCCACGAAGGAAAGAACGTTCTTGAGACGGGAGGATTTCGTGAGCAGAAGTTAGCCGCGTCGGGGTACGACGTTTCGGAGAGGAACGATCGCGTCGTCGAGATTCTGAGGGCAGGGAGAAACCAGAACGTCGCGTCGCGTCACCGGATTCCGTTGCCGTATGTATTCGGTTTCACCTGTCACGTCTCCACTCCATCATTAGCCGGACAATGCGCGGTTGGAGTTCCACCCCTTTTCAAAACGGTCAGATCACTACCGCCTACGTCCCAACGTCTCTCTCCCCGTTGTCCATTGTCTCTCACCCGGCATCCGGGTTTTGCAAATCACTCCCTTTTCTTAAACCTGCGATTTACGTTCAGCGAATTTCTTCCCGTCTCGATCTCGGCGAATCGAAATTTTCAGTAGCGCCCAACCTCGAATCAACGGTATGTCAGTTACATTTGCCTGTTACGCGTAATGTACAGTAAAACCTCTTTTTGTGCGCTCCTTTTTTATGCGATTTTATTTTTGTGCGATTTTTTTATGCGGTATATGAATCTCAGCGCCAGTTTAATGTTTCCTATCAGTGTACATATACAATAATTTGATAGATTATAAAGACGGACAAGAAGAACCGGAATCTATTACAGCAGATAAAATATATGCAGGGATCCAGATTTCTAAAAAATTGGAAACGCATTTTCTTAAAATAGACACTAATGCCGAAAGAAATTTTAAATTCCAAAAAGAGCTAAGATCATGCATGTCTCGCTATCGTGATGTTTACAAGCAACTGACCGATCGACCGTCGTCACAAAAACTGATAACTGACTTTATGGTGCCGGAAAATAAATCAATTGAAATCGCATCTTCAAGCGACGAAAGCGATTTTGAACCAATTCATCGCAAGAAGATGCGCGTTTTGGATCACGACGAGTAGCAGTGAATTATTTAATGTGCATTTTGCAAGCTTCTCCATGTATATGTACAATGAAAAATTAAAATTTTATAAAATATTTCCAGGTCTAATTTAATTATTTAATTGGTTTGAAAGCATTTTTTCATCTATTTCGTAAATAATTGATGTATTTTCTAAGTGCGACTTTTTTTATGCGGTCCCTGTCCGCCGCATAAAAAAATTTTAGGTGATATATCATACAAAGTTGTTTATTACATGTAAATATTTATAAAATTTCCGAATATTTTTTTGTACGATTTCTTTTATGCGGTCCCTATCCACCGCACAAAAAGAGGTTTTACTGTACAGATTCGGACAATTATTCTGGACCTACTACTGCTTATGTGTGAGTTCCCTAGCGGAACAATATTCAAAATCATTTTTTTGGCCTCATTTTTTCAGTGCTCGATCTGGCATTAATGCTGTTAGCTTCTGGCATAATTTTAGCGTTCCGGAATAAAAACAGTTTTAATTATTTTGAATATTGTTCCGCTAGGGAACTCACACATAAGCAGTAGTAGGTTCAGAATAATTGTCCGAAACTGTACGTAGAATAATGTTTCACAAAGTTCTGAACCTCGTCGGAGAGCTTAAGCAACCGCGTAGGGTGCCGAGTTCGCGATAGTTTTTCATCGAAGTTTGCGCAACGCGAAACAGATAGAATCTCGTAGAGGACGGCGCGGTTCCGCGCGGGCCCGTTAGCGGATTAACTTATAATCGTGAGGCGGAATGCGAGTCCAATTATCGATTCCTTTTTCCCCGGGGCGCGGAATCGCGGCGCGCCGGCCGTCAAAGTATCGCGGTATCTGTCGGCGATCGGATCGGTGCCCGGCGCTGACTCCCTCGGTGCGTTTCCGCGCCGCGAGGCAATTACCCTTTTCGAACGTTTAAGCGAGAACCAGCCGCGAATACTAATGCCGCGCCTTCGAAATCTGGCCGGGACATCGCGCATCGGCGGAAAGGAAACACGGGAGAGGAAATAAGCGTAAGATGGGAGAAGTTGAAAACGGGGCCTGTGTCGCGGCGAGGCGAACTTCCAGCGGGCCGAGGAAAGAAACGCGGAGGAGCAGCAGCGTGGCGCGGCGCGGTTCACGGCGAGGCCCGGGAAGGGATTAAACTCGGCGTTAAACTCGGTTCCCATGGATTCCAGCCGGGTATCTTCGGCGCGGATCGACACGCGGCTGGACGGACGGACGAACGGAACGAGAAGACGCGGGCCGAACGCAGGAGAAGAAGAGGAGGTAGGCAGGCAGCAGGCTGCCACCGGTCGCGTATCTTCCGATGCATCGCCTCACCTTTCAGTGCGTATTTAAACGATACGATAGTTTTATACGAGCGATCTGATATCGAGGTTCGAGAGCGAAAGGCCCCGTCCCCGTGCGTATTCCCTGACCGTGTTCCGTGTCTACCCGCTCTCCCGTTCGAACTTCTCTCCTCGCCGGATCTCGCGATCCCATTCCCTTATCCTTCGACCGTCTTATCTTCTGCTACCCTCGAGCCAGCTTCCGGCTCGGTCCGATTGATCGCTCGTACAGAAACCAGGTCGCGGATGCAATTATTAAAGTCGTTTATTAAATTTTCAATGACACGCGTAATTAACCCTTTGACTGCTGAATACTCAGAGCCGAAGCTATCACTGGGGACTGAATACTTTTTCAGTTCCGCGATGTATTAAATTATAATATAGTACAAAGTCCAATTACTGTTACACTACCCCTTCGAAAATGAACAAAAAACCAAACTATATAAACTATCCAAATCCGAAGTATACATAAGCAAAGACTTTCATCTAAGAAACAAGAACAATAAGAAAATCACCGAGCGCATATATGCGTCCTTAGTCCATACCGATAGTTTTCGCCAGACGTATGTATGCGTCTGTAGCAGTCAAAGGGTTAATATTAAATCGTTCGATGAACGGTACCTTTTTTTTGTTTCAAGTCTTTAAATGATATCGAATGCTATCTTTGTTCTAACGGACTTATCCAGAAGCGGCTATCATCGATATTCGTCCAGGGAGCAAAGCGTATGCCGGGTCTCCGGGTATCGAAAACGATTCGTGGCGGAGAAGAAAGGTAAAAGAGCGGCGAACGGTGGCGTGGAGGGCCAGGAATGTTCGAGGCGGAGAGGAGCAGCAGGTAATATAAATCACTTGGAATCAATTAGACACGAGGGATCGCGAGCCGATGATCTTGCAGTGGCCGTGTGCTGCCAGGTGCACGGAACGCGCCCATCGTCTCGGGTCGCCCCGACGGCTCAGCCAATTATCAGCATTCCGAGGCATTATCCTCGGAGCGAGACTTACGCCGTATTTAATTGCGAGTGGTCTTCTTCTTCTCCTGCTCCTTCTTCTTCGTCGTCGTCATCTTCGCTCCTCTCTTTTCCCCGATGTATCGCCTCTGATTTTCACGTTTACTCGCGAACCATTTCACCGATTTCATTTCCCAGCCAGTACGCAACGTATCGTTTACCCTTTCGACGGTTACTGTTACCGGGCACGCGTGCGTATTTCAAATGCGAAATGTCATCTAGTTTTTCTAATTTGCATCCACGTTATTACTTCCCATCGATGTTTCACAGATACCGCGAACAAAGTGCTAAAATACTCCCGGCTGATTTATCGGCAAGATACGATATTATTCCTTTACATTTTCTTCGGTTCGTTCACGTTCGTTAGCCGGCGGAGAATAATTTGCGAACGAGCTAACAAATGTAAACAGCGTATTAACGAGACACCGAGCAAGAAGTATCGTATAAACGGCGAGTTAATTTAACCCCGCTATAGAGATATGAAATATTAATACACATATCCCCGTTTTTATTGAGACAAGCTGTCCGCGTCCACTCGTTTGGTTTATACCGATAAGAGTAACGATGATGTCATTACTTATTTAAGCGCATGACATCGAGGGATTGTCCTCGAATTCATTCGCTGCGCACGATCAATAAAAAAAGAGAAAAAAAGAACTCGCCCGTACAGCTGTAAACAATTTTTGTTTGCGATAACGTTTCCTTCGTAAATGTCATAGCCCATTAACGTGCGCGCACATTCTGAACGTCTAAACATACGCGCCGGCCAATTAAGATCGAACATAATATTTCCGATGCTCGGATGCAAATGTCCCCGTAATAAAATCGTGACTCTTCTTTTATTTATCGCTGACCCGAGTAGAAATTTGACCAGTAAATGACCAGTAAACAACGATTTTTTACTGGCCAGTTAGCCAAAAGGTAGATAATTTTTAACCAAAAAATGTTTATGAAACTGGCCAGGAACTGGCCAGTAAAAACCGGTCAGTTTCTGACCAGTGAAATCTGTCAATTTCTTGACTAAACAAATCGGACCATAGACCTGCTGCTACCGATCCTTTTTTTGATCTTTCGATGAAATTTCAAAAATGAATCAATTGAGCGTACGTGAGCATATATTTTTGGTTAACAGATGGCGCTGCAGTAGATGTTTGGCCATTTTTTTATAGCCATTGAATCACTAGTATTGTTGGATTCCGGGAAAAGGAATTAAGCACAACACTTATTTTAAGGAACTACTTTATTCCGAGACGGTGAGATCTGCGTTTCAGTACTGACTGCTGAATTCTCTCTCTGGCGCTCGTGGCAGAGGCATCGGTTATATATCGTAGGATAAGGGTTGTCTGACTAAGGATACAGAGGTCAGTGGATGAGTAAAGGGACGAAGGACAGGATCGGTAATCGGGTACAAATGGCTAGATGAGTTGGGGTTTGCTATGACTAGGATGCTTGCGACGGGATGAGTCTTACAATGTGTATCGGAGATAGATTGATTATACAACAGTATTTGGCTGTAATTTTATAGTCAGTGTCTTTGCCCAGTTACCAGCCGTTCACTGTCTATAAAATTATGGGCAAAGATCTACTGCAGCGTCATCTGTTAACCAAAAATTTATGCTCACATATTGGCCAGTAACCAGTTAGAATTTGCTAGCCAGTAATTTAGGCCTAGTAAATGGCCAAGTAATCCTGACCAGAAATTATTGTCCTGGTTAAAAAAGTGACGATCCCCAAAAATTGGTCTACTCGGGGAAAAGAGCGGCCGGCCTCAACGCGCGAGGTGACACTCATCGCACGGTATTTGTCCGCGAGCTGGCGCGTTGCGTTGCCCTTTTTCGCGACACCGTTTAACTTAACGGGACACGCGTAACTCTTGTCCCGTCCCTCGACGGGTCACGATAAAACGTGATGTCCGAGGCGACGCGACGAATCGCCACGTTCGCCCATAAACGGATGACGTGGAAACGTCTTTGGTAGCGATCACCATGCCGGTTGCAAAACGAGCGAGGCGACAGCGGTTCACGAAAAGGAGCAGCGTAACCCGGCACGGTACGTTTTACGTTCTAACATCGGCGTTACGGTAGGTTAGGTGAAATCGCGGAATCGCGGTGATCGAAACCGGGCATCGGGGTGAGTTGATTTATGCGCGAACTACGGTCTACTAGCTACGGTCGGGCACGCGGCTACGAATCCCTCGTAAATCGCGGGGTGATTAATCGGCACGTTAGATTATGTAAGCGTGTAATCCTGGCATGGCCGCACGGCGAACCGTCGTGCCGCCATTGCGGGAATTATGTCGCGGGCACGAACGATTCACGCGGGTAGATACTATCGGCCGCGGATCTCGCCGCGAGTGATTTGTTTAACCGGGCCGCGATTTATCGCGTCGGATGCGCAATACATAGATCGTAACGATCGATCGATCGTACGTAAATTCGTTCCCTCGGATCGAGCCGAACGGGTATCGGATCGAATCGCATCTGCGTCGCAGCGCGTTTACCGACGCGCGTTTCGTCGAGTCCCGCTCTAATTGCGGATGATACGGCCGAGCGTACGCGGGCAGTCGCGAAAGAAAAAACCCGAGGGGAAGACAAGAGAGAAGATAAATCGCGGTGCGCGACCGTAAATAAAGAGGAGAATATCGAACGAGAAAAGGAGCATACGATACGCGTAAACCCCCCCGCGTATGGGTACATGTATACGTATGCATGCGAGTACGTGCATATAGCGGATCGGTACGAGAGAAACCTTTCCAATAAATACAGCGAGAACGGACGCATGAATGCCGGCAAAAATCGCCCAATGACCAATTGCGGCAACAGCCGGCACTCGCCTTTTCCCGAGATTCCGTGGAATTTTTGACCCGCGGAGCCGTATCACCGGCTGGGATTCTCTCCTCTCTCGCGAGGAATTTCTCCACTGGTTTTATCTCGCTCAGACCTTTAATGTTCTCGTACTTTGCCAGCCGAACGAATCTCCGAGCGAGGAGATACCGCGGTAATTACGGTGAATCGTCTATCCGTTCTTCCAGTTATCCACCCCCTTCCCCCCCCG
>SHCU01000168.1:180605-190965 GCA_004307685.1 Ceratina australensis | reverse complement strand
TGAGCTTCTCTCCGTTGGCCCACCTTCGCCTTGGCTCGACTCGCCTACCAACTCCCCCTACGACTCGCCTTTTTTCGCATCCCTCTCGCCACCCCCTGCGCCGCGTTTAAACGCTAATTCGCGCGGACGCGTCGTCCCAAAACCAGACGTCGATCCGATCGAGCTCGTCGCGATCGATCTCGCTTTAAACGATTAACCACGCGTGCGAGCCTTGTAAATCGGTTCCTGAACGATCGCGTCGGAACGCGACAAGTGATAAAAAGGGTATGAAAAAAAAAACGTGAACAGTTTCGAGAAAGAAAGAAAATAGAACATCGAGAATGGTCTCGATGGGGATAATGGAGATGAAAAAGAAAACAGGCTTATTCCCACGAGCCATCGCAACAGAGAAGAGGGGTGTCGGAACAATACCGAGGCTCGCCGCGCCGCCGCTTCGACGTTGGCCTGACCTAGCAATTTGGAGCAAGCCGCTGCCGCTGCCGCTGCCTGCTACTACACGATTCCTCTTCGTTAAATGCCATTATACGTTTCAGTCAGACACCCGGTCGTCGCATGAGTCGTGAATTCCTGAGAACCTGCTCGAAAGCTCCGGCAGCGTGCCGGTGGCCGCCTCGGGACGATTCGGCCGGACCAAAAGCGCACCCGGACCACGAGAACGGATTCTTCTATTATGACGAGAACGAATCCGGAGAAAAAAGAATCCGATCTCTTCGCTCATTCGTTTGTCCGATGAATGTATTCTACAACTTTTCGTATCTCGTATCAACGTCCCTTAATATCGAACAAGCGAAGATTTTCCAATGTCGTAATATCGTTGTCTAATAATTGCGTATACCACATTGCATTTTTCAATGCAGCAGAGACGATTAACACAATCGCGACCGCTGACGTGAATTCACGTCATTTTAAATTTTATTTCTAAAGCAAGTATACGAATTATAAAAATCTTTTGATCTTAAACAACACGTAATTGCAACATTCATATTTCAAAACAAATTTTATCATTTTTATCCTTGTTTAAACGATAGAAGTTTGCGGCAACCAGTTTCAGAATTTCATTATTTTTGCCGGTACTCAGTATTAGAAACGAACGAAATTTGCCAGTCGCGAATGTGTTAATTTCTTAATTATACCGTAGGAAACATGCGACGTACAAACGCATGTAAAGAGGAGAACTGTTTCGAAGTGTTTTTGAAAAGAGTAAAAAATGTCGAGGCAGTTTAGAATCGATTCTAACGAAGAAAGAATAGAGGGTGAAGAAAGAGCACCCGAGGGAGGACCCGTAGGACAGTTTTTGCCACGAATCTCGCAAGGCCGCGGCGCAGACGGTCGGGCCGGGACCCCGTGACCGAGTGATGGACCTCGAGAGCCCGCGTAGTTGGGACCGATGACACAGGATCGGTCCCACGACAAAGAAACACCGAGACGAGACTGGATCTGGCCTGTTTTTCTGCGTCCTGACGTTTCGCCAATTTATTGCGCGTCTACCTGTCATCCGTGTTCCATCGTAACCACGAAGAATTTCGCCGAGGCCGATCGCTGCGTTCGCCGAGGCCGATCCTTTCGGTAGTTTCGAGCGAAGGATCAGGTAAATTAGCGAGAAAGTCTCCTGCGCCGCGGCAAGTATAACGTGGAAACTAGCATTGGTAATTGCGCGGCACCGACGTGAAACGTTCGCGATTCGCGGCGGGGAGTAACGACTCCGGTGGTTCGCGATTCCAGGGTATCAGCGGGTTATCGAAACGTCGAGAAAAACTGACGCCTCGAGTTACGAGATATCGAAACTAATAATTATCTGATTCGCGTTTCATTCCTAATTACCGAAAGCTACCGTGTCGAACGGTTTCGAAACGAACACGTTGCCGTCGTTAATAGCAGGCAGATATCGATCGGCAGCCAGTTTCCTACGGTAATAAGCGTGCTCTTAAACCGAGATGGAAACCGATTCGAACGATTTCGAATGGGCGTTTACAGGTTCGCCCGTTTCACGATCGAACTGGGTAAACAGATGCCCGAGTAAAAGCGCCCGTAGCAATTACACGGCACTTACGCGCAAGGCCCGCGCAACAGAAACTTGGCCTCGAGATACCCTCCGGTACATTTTCTCTCCTTCCCTTTCTCCTTTCACCCTCTTCCCTGCTTTCGTCCCTCTGACCCCACTCGCCACTTTTCATCTTCTCTCCGCTTGTACCTCGCATCTCCTCTTATTCGTTCCCCCCGTTTCCTTCGCCTCCTACCCCCTCGCGAGTTTCCACAATGGTAATTACGAGGCAGTCCGCTCGTAAATTTCACGTAGGCTAAACGCACGCACGGCGAACACCGCGCGATCACTTTCTGTTTCCCATCGAAAACTCTCGCCGCGTGCGGGATACATAGAAAATCGATATGGAAAACGACTCGAACCCGACGGTTGACCCGTTCGGGTTAAACAACTCACGTCGCTCCGTGTTCTCCACTTGTCCCGTTCTTCCCGTTTCTCTTTCCTCGTTATTACTAGCGAGCTTCGATATACACGCGAACGTTCACCATTTACCCTGCTCCGCTCGGCGACAATCGTCCCGAGATATCGTACACGATCGAGCGCGATCACGACGTTCGATCCGCGCAGCTTTTCGCACGATGAATCGTCCAGCGATCGATGTTAAAACGTGGCCTGGGCGATCTCTCGTGTACGTTGTCCCCGACGGATAGAACGTGTTGCACCAGAAGAGAATAAAGGCCGGGTTGTTTATTTCGCGGCGAGCCAGGAACCCAGGCGAAGGTCGCGCCGCCGCGCCACGATTCCGTACGGTTCGGCAGGAGACATCGACGAAAGAGGGAAGCGATCGTGCTTGTAAGTCGCGAGTTTATAGGCCACGGCCCCTAATAACAACGATCGTTCCTTATGAAACGTGTTCAACCGCGATTCGTTCCCTTGTAACACGGCCCGTCGATCTTTCCCACAACGGCTGCCTATTTCGTAGAAAAAACCGAATGTCGTACGACAACTGTTAACACGATCGACGATAAATATCCGCTTGATAAAAATAACAGTCGAACGAGATTTGACATTTAATACGAGACGATACGATTACTTTTATATTCGTCGATTGGCCTCCTTGGCTCGCCGCGTTGGTAGCGGGCAACACGCGGAAGCATCGACGCGGCGGGGAGGGTAGATGGAGAAAGAGAGAAAATCATCGAAAGGCAACAGCCCGGAGGATCGACTAAATGTTCGAAACGTGTCTCGAGCGCATCAAAAGCGGACCTGGCCGCAGGCCGGCGTTATAATTTCAGGCGGTTTCAGGGAGGTCCTGAGCCCGAGGCCCGAGCGAGACCAGTTCAATGAAGTCATCAGCTAGTCCGAGGCTCCGGGTACTCTGTTATTATACCGTGGTACCGCGCCACCATCCTCGCTTATTCCTTCTCGTCTGTTCGCTCTTCTACCTGCTGGATATCTTTAAACGCTGTAATCCGCGGATTTCTCCCGAAGCATATTCTCATCATCTGATTACGTAATACCGTCAATTTGACAAACATCAACATCGGGTATACCGTTGGGACGACTGTGTTCACAAATGTTTCTATTAACCGTTCTCCGGATTCAGCTGCGAGCGGATCCTTCCCAGCGATGCCCGACGAGAAATCGAACGATTAGTATGTTTCGTCGAACGAGAAGGGATGGTTCCCGATAACCGGGACGATAACGATCCCATCGTTTTAGGATCGTGCACCGGTCTGAGTATGCGGAAGTAACGATTAGAAGACCGTAAAACGATCGGAACCCCCGGCATGGGGATACGCGAGTAAATAGAGGCAGGTTTCACGACAGGTTGGAAAGCAATGTTTGAAAGCGAGATAAGCGACGAATGGTATATATATAGGAAAGGAATCCTAATCTCGTGGCTGGCAATAAGGCTGGGCCGAGGGTTTCCTTTACAATCGGCCTCGGGGGCCAATTAGATCCAAAGTGCTTAATCCGTTTATCAGCCGCGCCACGGTGGTGCACGAGGCCTCTTTCATCGGAATGGATAAAAGAGCTCTCGGGTTCGAGCCTCCGCAGCCTGAATCGGATCGTAAGAAATGCCTACCGGACCTACCGGGAATATATTGTTAGCCGAATGAAAGATTAAATTGGCAAGACATATTACAGAGACGATTTAAAAGAAAAAGAAAAAAAATGAAACTCGTTTGCAAAAAATTAACTCGTTACAACGTCCACGTCTTTCCTGTTTCCGATTAAAAACTTTTTATTAAATGTACAACGATTGATTACGAGCAAATACAATGCTCTCTGCTTGCATCATCCTCGTAGTCCCGACGCGACGTATCGGTCGGCATCGTGTGAAGTCCAGCCGAGCCATTATATCCCCTTTGGCCGCCTCCAAGCTGTGTATGTATACGTATACGATCCTCACCAGCCTCGGTCACTCCAAGCAGGGAAAAAGAGTACAGACCGCGGGGCAGGGCGCGATTCACTTCTCTTTTACCCTCGTTCGTGTTAAGACGCGTTTAAACCAACCTTCTCGCTTCGGGGAAATTCGAACGCGTACGATCACTCTTTTGACAAATGATCTTCAAATACGAATCTGAATTTATGCATGTAAGCTTGTGCGTAGTCGATCGAACTCGGATGGAAGCTAATATTGATATTACGATTCACGTTAAAATAACTGCTTCAGCTGATTCACCCATCCCACGGATGAATCGTGGAATATATTCTTCACCTTAACCCTTTGCTCTCGAAGAATTTTTCTCGAAATATTTGATGAATTTCTTATAGCTAACTCGAATTGATTTCACGTACAAGTTAATGAATCTCAAAGAAGAAAGGTTATTAAATAAGTTCTGAACGTCCTTCGACAGTTTTTAAATTAATATATGTAAGCTTGTACGTAATCAGGCTTGGCTTCGTCGCTTGTTGACAAACGCGTGAGAGTCGGTATGTAACAAGACCCCGAGCTGTTAGCATTAATGTTATTGCATTAATGTATACAAAGGTTTTCTATCGGCAATTGTGTCGATTCAGGTTAGTTTTAAGCTTATTCGTTTACTATAATATATTTCTAGACTTTGCTAATTTCTACATATTATTAATATTACAGTTGTTTACTGCATCATACATGTGTTGATTCAAACCGTAAACTTCGCCTCTTTTAAACTCGTTAAATAGTGGCTTACATGCATTTACAAATTGAATGTCCCTTCGATTTCATACCGTTTATTTGAACGCCCCGAAAAGAATGAGTGAAACTTTGTCAGGATCCACGTTGTACTTTACTAAATTGGCAAAAGAGTTAACCGACGTAGGGTAACAAAATCTATCGAACCGCATCTTTACAATGCGATCTTCTTTCCCCCGCTCACCTGTTGCGCGAATGAAAAAGACACAGGTGAGAATCGTGAAAGGAGGGTACGGTAAGAGGGAAGGGGAAAATGCGTGCTGGAGTCGTGAGGTGTCGGGGCCCGCATTAAGGGGGCGGAACGCCTCGAAGGGGCCCCGAATTATGACGTCACGGACCGCACACGTTGCGATCAGGTGAGTCGAATACAAAAATGGATTATTACGCGCCGCAGGTACGCGAGGTGACGCGTACCGGCGACGATAGTAGCGAAATTTTTTCCTCGCTTTTGCGAATCGTTCGTGGATCCACGCGACAAGATGACGGGACGTTAGGACGCCGGGAGAGAGATGGTCTCGCTTGTTGACGAAAGGGGGAAGAAAGGGTTATCAAATTGGTTGGATTCACTCCCCGAGACCGAACGTTAACAAAGTGAAACGTGTGCTCAGCGGGTTGTGCTATTCCATCGGACAGGAGAATCATTCGGTCGATTATGAGATAATGCTGCTTCATATAAGAGGGAAAGGGGGGTGAGAGCAGAAGGTTCCACCTTTTTTTAAACGATCGTTAGATCTTCCGAGGGAGCCGCAACGCGCGCTAAGGGGAAAACAAGTTGACGACGCACGGAAAGGAGCCAGAAAACGAAAATAAAATTGACCGGGTTCGATTTCATTCACGAAATCCTTTATCCAGCTGGATTTCGAGGGAAATTGGTTCCCACAGAACGGGAGACAATGAGAAACATATTTTACGACTGCGTACCCGTAGGTGGCCAGATCATTGTGGGCATTAAGGTTGCATTACACGCTGCGCGTCCCGGAGCTGACTCGCGCGAGAACAGCTTCGTCATAGATGCCTGCCTGCCTTTCATCCCTTTGTTTTTATTCGAATCTATGATTCGGCTGTTTTGCGACCTTCTAGCCTGGAGATTGAGTTATCGCATTCCTCCGTATAGGAGCCTCGGACTGCCGAGATATGTATTACGTACCGTAATTTTCAGACGTTGTGAAAAACATAACTGTCGACGCGTAATATACAAGAAGCTTGGAAAAGTAAACAGGTAACCAGTTTGCTTGTCTAGGAGGACGGTAGCGTGGGAAAGGGTCAAGCATCGCGAACTACTGCGACTAATCGCAGATTGGACAGATCCGTGGAGGCGCAATCGATTCGCCGCGAATGCATGGCGAAATAGAAAACTTGTAACGCCGTTTACTCGTTCTTGGTAGTGCACGCAACAATGTGAACCGAGCGAACAAGTATGCGGGTCTGCCGTGCGATCCATTCATAAACGCGTGACGAGACATTTCCTTTGAATGGTTCCAGCGGCAACTTTTCCCAGCCCCGAACTGGAACCAGCCGCGAAACTGTTACACTGTTTTACTTCACGAGACCGATTCATGCGATCGGTTTCATTCGTCAAGCCGCTTTTGAATGAAACAACCGAGAACGATATTCGTGACGTCGATAACTGTCGAACAAGTTCTTAATTCATTATATAAAATTAATGACACATGGGAACAAACGTATTAATATCTGCACTATTCGCGAGGCACTGAATAAAAAGAATATTAATTAATCGGCTGATTTATATTCAGTAGCTTTCTCAGCTATTTAAATTACATAAGTATTACATATTTCTTGTATCTAAATGGGTCTTTAATCTCTGATGCAATATATTTCTGTAATGTTTATTTGAACTGTCTTATACTTCTGTGCATTCCTTATTCTTTTAACTTGGATTACAATATCTTCGAATTGTCTCGTTTTCCGACCACTCCTCGAACGTACTATTCCTAATTTATTCTTTACCCTTGATCCTAATAAATTCTTAACAGCCTCGAAAATAAATACACGAACATTGTATTATAATCTCTGTCTTATTGTTGTAAACCGATATCTTCCTCTGACTGCACTCAACATCATTGTGTCCTCACATCGCTGTTACCCTGCAGCTTTCCATGCAACATTACACTCAAATATTTTATTGTTTCTGCTATTCATGTAATATATCCTCTAGATTGATTCTTACTCAGTGCTCAACTCGTTCGAAATATCCGACTAGGTATGCATAACACCTCGTTTTCAATTTAACCTCGTCTTCACTCGTTTGTCATTAGCTTACAATGTGTCGCGCACTAAATCCACTGGTCCCCGACGGACACGGGGGCAGGCAAGCGATAAATATAGATACCAGCTAATAACGCTCATTAATTATGTGCACAAATTCGTGTATTGGACACTGCCGCCCATGCGAGCGTAACGAAGCCGACTTGGGCGGTGGTGGAAACGGTCGTAGGATAAATATAAGTCGGAACGAGACAGAGCGCGGTGAACTAACCGCACAAATGAGTATTTATGAGCCCGACGCGGCTCTATATTATGTCTCATTTCGCTGGAGGATCGATTAGCTCTAATCGAGATGTACAAACAAAACGTTAATAAACGCTGCTCGTTTCTCCTGACTTGTCCCGCGAAACGTTATCCGCCAGAACGTACGGGCAGCGAGAGAGGAGCTAGAAAGAAAGGAATTGTCGGTTTTCAAACAGAGAATATATTTTAAATATAGTACACGCGTAGGGATATACGTATAATTAACACTTTCGGCAAAAGAGTTGCGCTTGCCGCCGGAACGTTTTGTCAGTTTTGTGTCAAATTGGCAGACTTCGTCTAATGAAAATTCTTCTGTTGGTTTATGGGCGACTCGAAATTTATATTGGAAATGGTCTGTGATGGGTTTAATCTTGACCAATCGGTCTTGACATTTTTCGCTATCGCTGAAATGTCGGTATCTCCAAATTTGACGAAATCTATTCCTTGGCACGACTCTTTCAAAAATTAGTGTGCAGATTAATGGACTTGTTAATCAGTACTCACCTTGTTTTGGCCGTTTTACTAATCCCATCAGAATTATTAAAGCGATAAATGTTTTCATCTCCTCAACGTGTGTATCCATCCATTTCCTACGTTTACTTTCTTCTATATCAATTTGGCTCGTGAACTCACGTATACAGTAAAACCTCTTTTTGTGCGGTGGATAGGGACCGCATAAAAGAAATCGTACAAAAAAATATTCGGAATTTTTATAAATATTTACATGTAATAAACAACTTTGTACGATATATCATCTAAAATTTTTTTTATGCGGCGGACAGGGACCGCATAAAAAAAGTCGCGCTTAGAAAATACATCAATTATTTACGAAATAGATGAGAAAATGCTTTCAAACCAATTAAATAATGAAATTAGACCTGGGAATATTTTATAAAATTTTAATTTTTCATTGTACATATACATGGAAAAGCTTGCAAGATGCACATTAAATAATTCATTGCTACTCGTCGTAATCCAAAACGCGCATCTTCTTGCGATGAACTGGTTCAAAATCGCTTTCGTCGTTTGAAGATACGATTTCAATTGATTTATTTTTCGGCACCATAAAGTCAGCTATCAGTTCTTGTGACGACGATCGATCGGTCAGTTGCTTGTAAACATCACGATAGCGAGACATCCATGATCTTAGCTCTTTTTAGAATTTCTAGCTTCTTTCGGCATTAGTGTCTATTTTAAGAAAATGCGTTTCCAATTTTTTAGAAATCTGGATCCCTGCATATATTTTATCTGCTGTAATAGATTCCGGTTCTTCTTGTCCGTTTTTATAATCTATCAAATTATTGTATATGTACACTGATAGGAAACATTAAACTGGCGCCAACACCGCTGAGATTCATATACTGCATAAAAAAAACCGCACGAAAAAAATCGCACAAAACAAATCGCATAAAAAAGGACCGTACAAAAAGAGGTTTTACTGTACGTGAATTCGGCGGTCAAAGTGTTAATAATAATTGACGATCAAGTTCGCAGCTGACAAGAGACTGATCGACATGACAGATTGACAGATACAAAAAACTGACCAAATATTGTTTAATCTATAACGTCATAGAAACGATGTTCTTCTAAATTCTAAATTGCGTCTAACGGTGTATTCCAATAGAAATTAACCGGGAGGATCGAGCGCGCTCCTATAGGTATTTCTCTTCGTTCCGCACGCATCGCGTCACGCCGCAAGCACGTGACATGTGTTCCTCGCACGTGCTGCCACGCACGTGTACGTGTACGTGAGCACGGCTCGCGATTAAGTATCGATTAGTACGCGCGCGAACCTTCGAAACGATGCGATTCGCAAGGAAACCCGTTTTCGGACCTGTTCCTTAAATAGTCGCCGATACCGATCGGTACTATGCAAAATTTTGGAAACCGGTTAATTGCCCGGGGTACGAATTCCAACGGAACGCGACGCACCGTAAAAAGGAAATAAATGACTGCGTCGAAATCAGCTCGATTGAATACGTAGTACGTCGCGATCAGTCAAACCGTAACGCAAGAGATCGCGATAAATCCTGAGGCGAGCCTCCCTAGGGACACGACGGGTGGTTACCGGAGTCGCGAATCGGCGGCGAAGAAACGCGTAAGTCTGGTCGTTCGCGAAGACCAGCGGGCGGTCTTTCTTCTCGAGTGTGATTCGCTGAAAACAGAAACCGGTGATGTTTCGACTTTCGCGATTTAACTCCTGCGCGATAAGAAACGATGTACCGTATGAAATTGTCGTAGAGAGGCTTTGATAAAAGCTAACTAAATACAGTTCTTGTCCAATGAGCGTTCGACGTTAGCCAAGTGAACAACACGTAACATGCTGTATAATTCATATCAAAAGTAACTTATACGAAATCTGCAGTATGCGCGTTACCGTGTACACGCGTAACGTTCGAGTACGATTCACGAGCTACGATACATGTGTACAGATTCGGACAATTATTCTGGACCTACTACTGCTTATGTGTGGGTTCCCTAGCGAAACAATATTCAAAAGTAATTAAAACTGTTTTTATTCCAAAACGCCAAAATTATGTCAGAAGCTAACAGCGTTAATGCCAGATCGAGCACTGAAAAAATGAGGCCAAAAAAATGATAGATTTATTATTATTTTTGAATATTGTTCCGCTAGGGAACTCACGCATAAGCAGTAGTAGGTCCAGAAT
>SHCU01000168.1:143620-163245 GCA_004307685.1 Ceratina australensis | reverse complement strand
GTCTGTTTACACTTGATTAAAAACTACCGCTAAAAATCTGCAGCCTTCTTAACACCTTAATCATCGTCAGGCGCCGGCAATACTTTTGAAGAAACACTTCGACGCCACACGAGTGTCACCGGCAAATCAACGTACGGCCTGCCGATGGCACGACGTTGTTCCCGTCGGTTGTGAAAGTGTTAATATTTCTTTGATCAGATTATCGGATAAATATTTCGTCGACGACGAAATTGTCGGGACCGACGCGGAGGGGTAAAAACAAGAACGGTAAAAATGAGGGGAACAACGGGAAACTAATAGCGGGGGAGATCGAACGGAAAGAATCCGTTGGTCAGGCTTCGTTTTCGGGCACAGGTACTGGCGACGTCTTCGGTAATTTGTTTCGGGTAGCAAAGATCATTAATCTGCTTTCGGTAGATCATCAATAGCGCGAAAGATAGCAGCGATGCAACGGTGTATCGGTAATGGGAGCCCTCAATAACCTCTGCGACCCTAAAATCTTGGTCCTCCTCCACCGGGCCCTTTCCCACACTACGAGCGCCAAAACCGAGCTTACCCGGGACCTTCTGCTTCGTCGCCCGAATCCCGTCGCGGCGTTCCTCTCTTCCTTTTGCC
Source organism: Ceratina australensis (assembly GCA_004307685.1). Lineage (NCBI taxonomy): Eukaryota > Metazoa > Arthropoda > Insecta > Hymenoptera > Apidae > Ceratina > Ceratina australensis. The sequence continues at coordinate 162,630 of SHCU01000168.1, read as the reverse complement.
CCGTTGGGTATCCCTCTTTATATCTCTCTTTTCTCTCTTTTACCCGTTCGCGCGGGTGCTATACACAGCTTTTACTTTAGGAGAAGCTCGTCGACTAATTTGTACCCGCAGATAACCACCGTCCCGCAGAGAATCTTGCGCCCGTCCACGACATCGTTCGCTCGGCGAACCCTCCGCAAAAAATTGATCGCGTACAAATAAACGAGCAAAAAATCTCTCTCTTTCTATCTCTGTTGGCGATAGGACACCTCCCGATGATCCATCGACGAAATCAACCCTGAGAACGCGACGTACCGCGTGGAATGTTCGGCTCACGCGAGATGTTAACCCTTAGTAGCCTGATTTACGAATGTGATTTCTTTTTTAATATTATTGTGTTTGCTTGAGGGTCTAGATGAAGGGAAAAATAGCTAAAAAATCACATTATTTATTTTACATATTTATTTAAAAAAAAAAAAACAGGTATCAATTTTGATACTTCAGGCATTAAGGCCATAAGGAAATCAGATATACCTATGCATGAAATAATGTGAAACATTGGTTGTTTTTATTATCGCATAACGATACTTTACACTTTTTACAGAACCAAGAGGTGAGTTTCCTACAATTATTAAATTTACGCTTATTTCTAGAATCCATAAAGGGCGGAATGCCTAAAGTATCAAAATTGATACTCCCAAAAATAGCACTAGTTTCTTCAAGTAAAACATACACTCGCAAAAAATAATTATATCTTAGCGAAAATAATATATTCACTTACCTCAAAAGTGTTTATATTCTTCAGAAAAAGAAAATATATCAAATTTGTATTCAACAAAACTTTTAGTAAAATGTGTTTACTTGTTCACTTTGCCGCGCAAGTAATATGTCATAGATAAAATAAAACAATAATGACATTTGATTTTTTTAAATTTCGTTGCAAAGAATATTATACAACATTAAAATACGTACAGCCAACCTATAAAAAAAACTAATAGTAATGTGAACATTCGGTTTAAAAGATTGGTATCAAAATTGAAACTCTACGTTATTAAGGGTTAATGTAAAGTCTTATTTAATCTCGAGAGTAACTTTGTTCGAAGAAATATAGATTATCACCGCGTAGACTAATGTGTCAACCGCATAATAATTATTCCTCGTACGTTATATGTATATGCCGTTATTGTGATACTCCCATGGAGCCGTTGAATTATTGTCGCGGCTCGCGTACCATCTATTAGCATCCGCGCGCTCGCTCAACTTTCTCTTCGGGTTTTTTTTTTCATCTGGCAATTAATTAACACCCTGCACTTCGTAACGTGATGCCATTAACTAGAATCTGTCGCTTAAGATAGCGGTTTAAGAGCTCTTCATCCGAGACGTGAATAGCGTTATCGCGAGGATGCAAAAGTAATAGTGGACGAACGCAGGGCGGTGGAGAAAAAAAGGGTAATGTAGCACCCGGGTACCACGCGACCGATACGAGCCAATAAAAAGCCATCGGGGTGTATGTTCGTCTGGCCTCTTTGAGAGTTATCGCATCTCTGACCCGAGCCTCGTAAAATTGTCTAAAGGAAAGCAGAGACGGTGCGTGCTACTAGACGCGTTTGTAGAGTCGATGCAACGGACGTGCTACCCCGGGTGTGGTTTTATCGTCGCGGTGGCGTCGTGCGACGATTTTCAGTTGAAACTACTCGCGGCGATGCGTTGTTGGCCCCGTGATTTTAATCGATGAATTCAAAAGCATTCGGGATGCATTCGCGATTAGGAATCCGATAAACGGAGGCGGACACGCCGGTAACAGTTTGCACGAAGAGAGCGAAAGGAAGAGCTCCGAGAGAGGCGATTGCGGCGTGCCATAAGCGCGAGGAATGTCCCCGGTTGAATTCCCTGGAAGCGGAATCACTCAATACGATCGAACCGAACGAAAACGCGCGACCGCTTTCACGAAAAACCGCAACCGTCCAGGGGGACCTGGGATTTTAATTGGTAAATTTCCGTTTGATTTGCAGCGCGACCTGCTTAATGAGCAACTCGGTGGACGATTGGGTGAGCGGGAACGCAGTGGTCTGCAAAGGTATTCCGGGCCTGGCCAAGGAGCAACAAGAGCTATGCCAGAGAAATCCTGACGTGACGGTGGCCGCGATCAAAGGTTTGCAAATAGCGATATCCGAATGTCAGCATCAGTTCATGTGGCACAGGTGGAACTGCTCGTCCCTTACGCCTAGGAGCAGAACTCAGCAGAGCAGCGTTCTGCTCAAAAGAGGTATGACAAATTAATATTTCAATTATACTATCAGTCATACTACAGATCAGTAAGTTAAGTATTTCGTTACCGGTATATAATTTCTGCGATATGATATTCAGAGAGATAGACATGTCGTGTCAGATCATGTCTCGAGTCACGATTTTCATTACCCAATACCATAAATGTTACGCCCATAATTAGAGTCGATAGTGGAGAAGGTTATTAATTTATGAGGTTCTATTGATATCATTAATCAATTTTATAATCATTTTTATAATTAATTAATAAGGTGAGCAGTACCTCAAAAATTAATAATCTTTTCTTAATAATTATTTTTTTACGATACATGTGGTGACAGAGAGTTAGCTCTCGAGTGCAAAGGGATTAAGATTAAGGATGAGATAAGAGAGATTAAGATTAAAATGAAATACATCGACAGATGATGTAATACATCATGCAAGATAATGCGAATAGACGCAAAAAGATAGATGCAAAATATGTTCGTTCATAGCAGCACGTAATAAAAATAGCAATACGAATTACATAGGCATGTATCTCGTTCATATCATCGTACATGTGACGTAGCAGTGGCGAGATAACTGTGGCCTGCAGTTATAGGTCTTACTCGTTGATTTTATAGTTAGAGCACGTAACTCTCATACTCGTGCGGGTGCACGTCGTATACCTACTACCTATATTTTACATGAGGCTATCATTTACCTACCACCAGCTTATCAATTTCACACACGAGAGACGAATTCAGTCGAGATGATGAGGGACGAAGCTCGGTCGTAACTGATCCGAGGTAACGATGACCGGATAAAAAAAAAGAAAATATGAAATCTTTTTACGACGTCGACGAACCCGCGCGTAGGCGAGACACCGTGCGTACGCTTCCTCAAACGGACATACATACACGTTTGCTTGCAGTCGCGGTGCCGAGAACCTGTCCTATCCTAAAATCCAGCAGACGGAGAAACGGGAGGAGGGGGAGGGCGAGAACAAGAAGAAGGAGAGATTGTCCTCTCGGCTGTCCTATTCCAGTGTGACATATAAATTCGTCGTGGCACGTACGTGCGTCGAAAGAGGAAACATATATCGTGTCGGACGAGTGCGCGAGAGCGCGAGATCGAGCGCACCTGACCTGAAAGCTTAAGATTGTCCCGCGGCCACGATCTTCGGTGTGCCCGCCACGTCCGTCTTCTCTGTTATCTGTCCCTGTGGATCGGTACACCTTTTTTCGCTCAACCGGCGAACGGTGAGGTGTCGATTCCATGACTGTTCTTCGAGTTGCTTCGACGAAAGAACGATATCGCTCCTCGGCTCTACGCTTTAATCAATTAAACGCGTCCTTCGTCGTTCGTGTCCGTGATCGTCGGATTGACTACCTGGATACATCTGCGAATTAGCCATTGAATTTGGAGAAATACTTCGGCCCTGTAATACCTGTTCGGTTCGTTGTCTGGTTTTCGAGAAGAGCGCCGGAGGAGGTCGATTCGCTGATTATTCGGACGAGGGAACGGCCGATCGAGTTCGAGCTCGAAGTCAGAGGGCAGCAGCTTCCGAGAAACGAGACCCGTACTTTACCATTACCAACGGTCCCAGCATTTTTAAGGGACAACATCGGTGGCCAGGTGAGGGCCTCCGCGGTCGTTCGAGAAATCCACCGTGTCAAATTCGTGCTGGCTACGTATTTCGAGGCGAGCACAAGTCGTTGAATCTCTCGGACACGGTCCTCCTCGTCGCTCCTTCTTCCATTCTCTCGCGATCGGACCGACTAACGCCCCGTTACATTCGTCCGAGTCTTGCCTCATCTCGCGTCCTGCACTTCTGCCGCGTATTCGTAAAACGACTTAATGTATTATGAAAACATGAAGCTCCTTTCTCTTTCTCCCTGTCGGGCTCGCGAGCTCACACAAGTCGGGTATGCATGCTCCGTGTTTCCCCTCGTGTGTTGAAAACGAGTATATGATTTAAAATCGTAAATACTGATAACATTAGTATGAAACTTGTTTCAGATTTACGAACTTCGTAGTAGCAAATAAATTTGCTGTATTTAAATCGTCACATCCTGAACAAGAAAACTTTTTTCATTAACCCTTAGTAGCCTGATTTACGAAAGTGATCTTTTTTTAATATTACTGTGTTTGCTTGAGGGTCTAGATGAAGGGAAAAATAACTAAAAAATCACAATATTTATTTTACATATTTATTTAGAAAAAATAGCAGGTATCAATTTTGATACTTCAGGCATTAAGGCCATAAAGAAATCAGATATACCTATGCATGAAATAATGCAAAACATTGGTTGTTTTTATTATCGCATAACGACAACAAGCCATGCAGAAAAATAATGAAACGGAAGTTCAAAAAGTTTTTATAGCTAAAGAATTAGTAGGTAGGTTTTATGTAGGGCGGAATGCCTGAAGTATAAAAATTGATACTCACAAAAATAGCACTAGTTTCTTCAAGTAAAACATGCACTCGCAAAAAATAATTATATCTTAGCGAAAATAATATATTCACTTACCTCAAAAGTATTTATATTCTTCAGAAAAAGAAAATATATCAAATTTGTATTGAACAAAACTTTTAGTAAAATGTGTTTACTTGTTCACTTTGTCGCGCAAGTAACATGTCATAGATAAAATAAAACAATAATGACATTTGATTTTTTTTTAATTTCGTTGGAAAGAATATTATACAACAGTAAAATACGTACAGCCAACCTATAAAAAAAAACTAATAGTAATGTGAACATTCGGTTTAAAAGATTGGTATCAAAATTGAAACTCTACGTTATTAAGGGTTAAGGAATCTGACATTAAAGAATTTCCAGAAATATCTAAAAAGTTGTCTCATTTGTTTGTGGCCTACTTGTTTGAAATAAGTAGCGGTGGATAACAAGTTGGCACAGGTCAAATGATCCGGCGCGATGACGGGTTAAATAATCGGGAGGCGAGCGGGTGGACGAGCGCTGAAGTCATTCGGACGCGATGAAAAAGAATAAGAGAGAAGGCACACGCTCCCGTAAACATTACCGAGTTTGTATACCCGCTCGGCGCTATCTATTGAGTTATCTAAACAGTGATTTGGGCCTGACACGGGGTAGCAGGGTAAGGCCTGCGCGCCATCCGTCACCGCGTCCCCGCGTCAAGAGGGCCGAAGAGTAAAAGAGGCTNCGCTATCTATTGAGTTATCTAAACAGTGATTTGGGCCTGACACGGGGTAGCAGGGCAAGGCCTGCGCGCCATCCGTCACCGCGTCCCCGCGTCCCCGCGTCAAGAGGGCCGAAGAGTAAAAGAGGCTGAACGTGTCCCTCTGCGCGCCACGGCTCTACCTCCGCTCTCTTTCCTCCTCTTCCACCGAGCTCCTCTCGGAGGCCCTCTCCGCTGTCCAACGAGAGACGTACAGCTCCCCGCGGAGGATTTATTACGAGTCCACCGGTGCTCCTCTTACCACCGTGTGCAGCAGAAGCCAGCGACGCAGCCCTCTTCTCCGGCAGTTATCTGCATTATAAAACAGTTGCTGCCAATAGCCGTATAAAGCGCAAGTTTTCAGCCACCCCCTTCGCTCGTCAGACCATATAAAGAGGACTGTTTTCGTTTCTCCTTCGTCCCCGGGCTCTCCCTTCACCAGGAGGTTATCATCCTTGCGAAACGGAGTCAGCCGATAACCGCGAGGAAAAGGAAGAAGTGCTCGTTCCTCGTCGTCGATGGTTCTATCGGAAGCGACGATCTTCGAAAAGAATGTTGCTCGTCGCTCGTGTCTTTAACGTCGCTGCGTCTCGACTAAGAGCGACGTAATCGAGCTACCGGCTGTCCAATCTCGTTTACCGAAACGAGTCCTGTCGAAGACGATTCTTCTTCTCTCGAGGGAAAGGAGACGTTCGGAGAACCTCGGAACGAAATCACGATGCCGGGTCTCAGGGACATCGGTGGTGGTTCGTCTCGTCGTTGGCTAAGATCAGACAATCGGTCCTGCTCGTGACGCGAGGACACGAACGCGAAATTAGAGGGAACCAGTCCGAGAAGTCTTAGGGGGGTACGTCCGCGTGGTTCGTTCCGGCGAGGATTGACGTGCGAGCGAGTCCCCGTTCGGAACGTGGTCTCTCGAAACGGAACGAAACAAAAGGAACGTTTGTTGAACGGGGGGGGGACGACGACGACGACGACGTAACGACAGCACAGTGGTTCATCGGGTGTCGAGAACGAATACCACAAATCCTTTCGAATGCGCCTTTAGCGCGTCTCCGCGGGTATCTCGCTCTCATGAATACTGCAAATACCGGCCGTATTCGTGGATCCGGAGTTAGAGCAGTCCGTTCCGGAGGCCTGAGACGAAAGGGGTTGGTGTAATGTGTGGGCATTGTCGGGAGAGCAGTTCGCGAGGAGAAAGGGATCGTTCGACGGGCCGCGTACGTATTCGGTTGCACGGGCGGCAGTCGTGTGTCGTATCGTTTGTAAGTTGACAGCCACCATTGCGATTTGACGATCGGCCATCCGTCAATCCGACTCCAGCGACGCTTCGGAGACCTTGGAGGTAGCGGAGAAAAAGTGCGTCCGACGTCGCATTACTTATCCGAGTGATCCGAGTCTAAGCCACCTTTTCGTTGGTCGATTTCACAAATTTCCACATTCTATTCATTCGCATCGACGTCGACGATATAGCATCGTGACGTCATGTTTGAGTATTCAAGTTGAGTACGTGCTCGGGACACGATCGACGTGTGCGTTATAACAGTTCTTTTAACCCTTTGCGGACGGGACGGTTCGAAGTGAACCGTACCGCCGAGCTCCTGCCACGATAGTCATTTAAAATTGCCAGCGCATATTTCTTGAATTTCTCGGCCATCGACATGCATTTAGGTGGGACACATATACGCGTTTCTCGGCTCTATCAACTGTTTTCGCCAAACGCATATATAAGTTCTTCGGGCAATTTGATGATTTGCGTAAAACGCATATATGCAGCGCTCGTCCGCAAAAGGTTAAAAAGACCGCGACAAATTTGATTGGCGCATCGTAATTGTCGGCGTGCACGCGAATCGGACGGCGCTTAAATTATGCTTGATGCTTGGCCTCATCGATCCGAATAATCAGCCGAGTGTGCTCCGAGACACGGAAGAAAGGATTAAGAGTCGCTGACTGGATAACGGACAGGCGTCGAAAGGCGGTCGTAAAATCGTCGCGAAATGTCAGGATCGGCGGTGAAGGGAACGCGGGCAGAGTTTGGCATCGCGTCGTCTTCGTCGAGGATGCCCAGCACGAGATCGTTTATACATGCAGTCAATGGATGCTCGCCGGCCGCCGCCGCCGCTGATGGCCACGCTTTGTTTTGACGGACGGCTGAATAATCTACCTCTGAACTTCGCCTGATAGCTGTCCGTCGAACGATCCGTCGCGTCGGTCTTGCAGACCCGAAGGGCTCCTTCTACGGAAGCCCGGCTCCGCGGTGTCCCGCTGTGTGTTTCGCGTTCTCCTCGCTCGCGGCAGAAGCTGTCGCATGCATCGCGTATATTACTGCCCCGTGCCTGTTAGCCGGCGTCGCCGTCGACGACCGGCAATTTGCTAACCAGTCCCAGTCTACCGATCTTACTACTCTTCCCTCTTTCAGCGTACACGAAAAACGTCGTGTACGATCGACGAATAAAAATGCTTGTTCAACGCGTAAAACTATAGGATATCAAATAAAATCCTTATACGATTATTAAAACTCGGCTGTTGCCCATTCGATTAATATTTACACATTCTCTTAAACGTCTAACTCGTATATTTTAACTTCCGAATACAATGAATTTCGTCTCGTTATAATTGAATAATGTTAATCGCAGGTTACAGAGAGACCGCGTTTGCGTACGCGATTTCGGCGGCGGGGGTAGCCCACAGCGTGGCCCGTGCTTGCAGCATGGGGCGTTTGCTCTCCTGCGGATGCGACCCGTCGAGTTACAAGGGTAAACCGCCCGCCAAGGCCAGGGGCACCCAATGGAAGTGGGGCGGGTGCTCTCACAACCTCGACTACGGCATGGAGTTCTCGAGACAGTTCCTAGACACGCGCGAGAAGCTCGGGGATATGCAATCGACGGTCAATCTCCACAACAATCAAGCTGGTCGCTTAGTAAGCCCGTTCGATTAATCTTTCCTTTCATTCTACCCCTCCCCTTTAGCCCTCTCTCGGCGTGCCCTTTCTCCCGGGTGTCTTGCTTGCTCCGCGATAAATACTTCACCGCGTGACAATATACTTCGCCTACGGTCAGCGCATTTTTCCCCGATTCCGTCTGGTCCCGCTGGTCTCTTCGCGTTTCAACGATGATTCCCCCGCGCCGGTGCTAGAGCAACGCGACGAAGAAACAAAGAAAGAAAACGTACGTCCGAGGAGAGAAGGAGATGCCGAGCGATGAATAGGGGCGGAGAGGAGGGGTAGGAGAACAAACCCGAGTCCGTTCCTCTCCGCCGTGCGCCTCTCAGTCTCGCCTCGACGTTATTAAGACGAAGCCCGGGGCTGGACCACCCAGCGGTAGACTCATTAACTGTTTTGTACGCGACACCTCTTTGTCTAAAAGAAATTGCCTCCCTTTCCTCTTCAGCCCGATGTTCCCGTGATTCTTGACCATTCACCAGAACGCGGTTCCGCTTTCTTTCGGATTGTCATCTGTTTACCTCCGCAAATTTTAACCGCCCCCGTTTCCGATACACCGGCCGTTGCAGTCACCAACTCTGACGCCCGCCAATTATCGTGACATTCACTTAGCTGTTCAAACTTGCGTTTCGAGAAGTCAATTATTTCGCGTTAACCCTTCACACTCGAGAGGTGACTGGAGTGGCAGAGGTCATAATTATTCCCTGTATATATTATCGACTAAATCATATTTACGTATACGTATTTAGTTTGATTCGATTCGAAAATTGTCGAAGAAAAAATAAAATTCAGACATTAATTTACATAAAAAAATTCAAATAGAAGAAAAGATAAAATTCATATATATATATTGATTAAGAAATTCGGCAAATATTTGAGGAAACATTCCGCGGGGGTTTAATCCGATCACGACGAATCGATCAAATTTTAGGCGGTGGCAAGCAACATGCAGGTGCGCTGCAAGTGTCACGGGATGTCAGGTTCCTGCGAGTTGAAGACCTGCTGGAAAGTGGCACCCGACTTCCGACTGGTCGGGAAAACGTTGAAGGATCGCTTTCGGAACGCGGTGCTGGTCGTGCACAGCAATTTCGGCAGCGTGACACCGGTTACCAGAGTGAGGGGATCGCGTAGGAGGAGGCCCGACCGGCAGAGGCAGAGGAAGCATCGCGGGGGTGGCGGCGGCGGCGGCGGCGGTCGTAAAAGGAGACCACGTGACCTCGCGAAACAGTTGTTCTACTATCAGAAGTCGCCGAATTTCTGCGAGAGGGACCCGAGCGCCGACATACCCGGCACCGCTGGCCGTCGGTGCAACAAGACCAGTTCCAGCGGCGACGGATGCGCCAGCTTGTGCTGCGGGAGGGGTTACAACGTCGTTAGACAACGGCGCGTCGAGAGATGTAAATGCAAGTTTCACTGGTGCTGTTTCGTGCAATGCCAGAACTGCACCGTCGAGGAATGGATCACGGTTTGCAAGTGAAAACGGACATTGGCGACGTGAAATTCCGGCGAATAGGTCGCGCAGCATCTGACGACGAACATTCGGATTAAATCGGGTCAAGGTATCGAATCGATTATCGATCGTCTACGAGAATTTAATCATCCGTGAGAGGACGATAGAGGGGACATTTCCAAATGAATCGACAAATGGATTTTCGCGGTTCGTAACGAACTTCGGGCTTTCAGATTACGATCGTGAATCGTAACGTGAAAAACGCGTGATTCGTGGATGAACAGCATAGGCAACCGTACTTTCGTTCACGCTTAGCGTACCGATGAGAACGCCGAAGATCGTAAGCAATCGAGGCCAGAGCCACCGAGCGGTGTTGGACAATGCAACGGATGTAATTTTTTTGTTAATCGCGCGAGTAAATATAATTTAATCGATAGATCTTAAGCGAGCCAATAATTTATTTGTAACGTTGTCTCTATTTAATTAGTAGGTAATTTGAACAACTGTAACAACCTCCGTCACAGTATTATTAGAAACGAAGTAAATCGTGCGCGTGTAAGATTTCGAATGAATGCGATTGTATACAATTTAATATTGCGCATAAAATAAAGAGTTCCTTCGACCGACACGTGCATCGGTATTGATCTATTTTATTCCTTTCTCACGGCGGGATCGCGCATCGCGTGGATACCCGGCCGAAAGCCCGATTACAGCAACCCGTTTCTCCCCGGCGGCGCAGAAATCGCCTCGGAAAGCGTAACTCTTTCGGACAGATTTACAGATGACCGAAGCCTTTCCAATACATTTTATTCCCTTACTCCGATAGATTCGTTCGACCTTCTTTTCCATCGATCGAACGATAAATTGTCCCCCGTTAAAACCTTGAAAAAAAAATCTATGCCAATCCCACTTACATGACAAGCGAAAAGACCATTTCATTATTGCGAAACATGCCAGGCCTGATACTCTACTGTTAATACGTCGACGTATAGCTGTTGCATACGCGCCATTCTACCTCTCGTTTTCCCGATTCGCTTTGAACGACCGTAGTTCCCGGCTTTTGACCTTCTCGTTTCCGTCCACTCGATTCGAAGAGGCCCTCCCTCTGCAAATCGGGTCTCGAACCGCCAATTATCTTTTACGAAAATATCGAGCATCAAGAGGTTGTCGGAGCAAAACTCGTTCAAAGCCTCTCTAGTTCATCGACGGCAAATTAGATTTTCGATTCTACGGTATACGCGACGATTAGGATTCCGATTAGATTAGTACCGAAATCGGACGAGAGCTTTTTTAATCGCATTCTACGCGGGTCGGCGCTCGCCACAATGTCGATAACCGATAATCCAGAGCATTAGAATTACAAATTTAAACAACTACTCGGATCAATCGCTCGGATCTATTTTCATACCAGGCGGATATCGTGATTGCATGCAACGATAAATTAAATTCATACTGAATTATAAAATCAAATTGCACCCAGCAAAAATGCAGATTAACGTTGTAACAGCTGCAAGATCTCTCACAAAAGATCAAGACGTAGGATGATTGTATGCAATGTTATATGAAACGATATACTTTCACGAAAATATAATATTTATAAAGAAGTAGAGTTTGTAAAATTGTTCATCGTTTTCTTTTCAAATAATATTCGTGCTGTCTACGAGTCTTATAATTCTTCCGTTTACTTACTTTTTATTAAGTACCTCAGAGTCTCATCACACGATGTAACAACTTGGGATGTAATAACCTTTTAGAATTTTTTTGGTGTCCTATTGCTGTAACATTTAGTGACTAGTAAAATTTCAATGCTTTCTCGTTGTTTTAATGTAACACCTGATACAGCCTTAAATTGGACTGTTTACGAAACCCGCTCAATTAACAAAATTTTACTCAAATGAAAGAGGTACGGATCGAAGTTTCATTGTACGAAAAGAAAGGAGAACGTCGATAAAATAAGACCCCTCTGATCGAAATTAGATCAGCGGATAGGAGACCCGCGGAAGCGACTCTCTGTACGAAGAAGAGACGCGTCACGTCGCGACGCGTATCCGCATTAACTCGCGGCTGCCTTTGACGAACTACCACCAGACCAGAGCGACCCTGAAGAAGCCGCGATAAAGCGCATTAATTTATCGGGCGACCCTCGGCAGATCTTTTTCAAGGCGCATCGATCCGGCCAACGAGATTAGAACCGGGAGCACGACGATGCTTTTTACCGATAGATACTTATGTTTACTATACCTGTGCACCGCAACAATTATTTCCCGTGCCCTTGCGCTTCGCGATTCACGACACGTTCATAGTCCCAGCGAAAACGATCACGATCGCATGAATATCGATCAGATTAACGGGCAACCCCCTCGAACATTTTCCTTCTCCTCACGTGATCTGAATATATCCGGAATGTACGATGTTGATGATCGAGTAACTCAGGCTATAATATGCAACATAAAAATATTAATCCTAGGAATATTTTTTTCGATAACACCAATTTATTTAAATAATCTATTCTATTTGACGTATATTCTAATCCATCTGTTTGATGTAACTTTCAAATGAAGAGATACAGTTGTACCGAAATATTACGTAACAGTTGTGAAAAGGAAGGCGAGGCTGAATATTATGGACGAAGCGGAACCTGTAGAAAAATTGGAAACCCGTGTTTTGGAAAGCAACAGGAAAGCGTTGCGAATACGTGCTCCAAGAGAACAAAAAGAGAAGATAACAATGGGAGGACAAGAAAACGAGCGAGAGAGAGAGTTGGGGCTGGACGACGATCTCGGGAACGAAATCAATGAGCTAACAGGCTTGCGAGTTAGCAGTTAGTTAATTAAGTCGGCCTTATTGGATCATGGAAGCCAAGCACCCCACCCCGGCGGCACTCCCTCGACGCAATCATGACTACCACCCTACACGAGCGTCGTAGAGCTCGGCTCTTACTTCGGCATACGAGCATTGCGAACATTGCGAGGGTGGACGCCGCAGGGCCTGCACAACCTGCCAGACGTTTTAATTAGAGGTGAGTTTCATTCGTGAGCCACGCTAAGAGCCGACCGACCCGACCCCCGTTACATCTCCCTTACCAAGTAAGTGTTTTGCACCTTCCTTTCAATGCTAGACCTTGCGCAGGCAATGTCCTCTGTAGCGCGTCGACGACGCCGAACGAGCCGATGAATCGCGCAAGAGTCGCTCGTGAATATATCCCCGTAAACAGTGGAACCGGTCAACGATACGAGCCGACGTCGTAGACGCATGAATCCGTTATTTATCACGCGGACCCCGCCGATATGCCCGCGTAATCTCGATTCGAAAAATAGTCGAACGACGAAGAAGCGGTGAAAATTACGTCGGCACTTGGAGGCGAGCGAATCTTGCGAAACGCTGAACTTACACACTGGCACGGATCGTCGCGATCACGAGAATTAAACAGTGGCGAGGAGAGAAAATGGCTGGAAGAAAGGAGGTACACGCTGCAAGAAAGAAGAGTGGGAAGAGGTGTATAACGCGAGGTGCTTCACGTTCCACGTTGCGCGTCCCAGAGGTGCCGGAACATGTGTTTCAGCGTGTTTTACCAAGACGCCGGGGAAAAAGGGAGAAATCCGTAAATGCATAGAGAAACGACAGGGGAGACAGGAGGAAGAGACTACCGCGGAGGTAAATCCGCAGGCAGGTGTCGTCCCGAACCAACTTCGGTCGGGCAAGAACGACAAAGACGGACACGGAGACGATACTTCGGCCGCGGACGGTATTTCCAACGAGAACGGGAAGGGGGATAAAGAAAGGGGGAAAAAAAAGAAGGGAAGACGAGAGATACATTGTGGTAAGACGGAATTGAAGGAGAGCGAGAGATAGAGAGGCAGAAGAGAGGCAATCGGTAGTCTCGGGAAGAGAATATAGCGGAAAGTTAAATGTTACATGAGCTTCGAGGAAGAAGAATAGCGGCGAGATTCCCGGTATCGATTAACCCCCTTACGGAAATACCGCGCGGGCATGCGACGATCAGCGGACGACTTTTCGATCCGCGGTCGATCGCGAGAACAGCGACACCTCCGCCACGGAATCCCAAAGAGGTGGAAGCGTTATCTGCCGAAAGGATCGATCTCCGAGGATCTGTAAAAGGTAGCGATGACAAAAAGAGAGGAACATATAGAGAGGGAGAGAGAGGGAGGAAGAGCTCGCGACGCAAGAACCGGAGGAGGCCTCGTGCCTGGTACACCGCCGCGATACTCGCGTTTCGACGGCGACAATCGATCGGGCTCCCTCGGATATCAGATTGATACGCGACAGCTCGGATACGCTGGTTTTGCCGTGAGGCGGCGGATGAATCGAACGCGGAATCGAGTGGCTCGCTGATTTGCGTTTACTAGTTTTTCCGTGCGACCGGTGGAGGCGCGTTTAAAGGTACAGAAAACCCCGGGCGGAGAACAGAAAAGCGAGAGAAACGAGCCACTTGTCACCAGTTTACCGTACTTCCCGACGAAAGGAGTGTCGAACCCTTTTCAACCGGTCCGGACCGGTCGGCAGCCGATCGTTTTCGGCTTCTGTGCCTCTTTTTCTTCCTCTTCTTCGTCTCCTACTACCGGCGCGTCGTCGGTGCTTCGTTCCATGGTTTCGCGGTGCTAACATTCCGGAGCTATACCAAGAGGGCCTCTTCGAATATCAACTTTCCCACACGAATCTTTTCGAGGATGCGCGCATTCGTACCACCCGCTCTCGTTTCGTTCTCGCTTCACTTAACGAAGCCTCACGGATCGCGAAGAATCGAGGAGGAGCCACGTTGCGCCGGTTGGCGAAGGAGTCGCGTCGTGAGAGGACACGATCAATTTTTGACTCGAGTAGACGGCGAGGAGGTCCGTGCGCGAAACTTTCCCACAACAAGCGTTTTGTCGCCCCCACGTCTGGTTCCCTTTTAAAGAGCGCGAGCCCGTCATGATCAAAGGGAAGAGAGAGAGAGAGAGAGAGAGAGAGAGAAACACGGCTCGTGTACATCGCGAATCGACGGTGAGAAACGAAGACGGAGGAGAGGATCGAAGAACTGATGGACCGAGTGGCACGGAAAGCTTTTTCTGAAATCACGGGACCCGCGTCCCGTACTTCTCCCGCTTTACCTCTCTCCACCTTTCTTCCCGTCCGTCTTCTCGCGACGCGCAGTCGGGCATCAATAATTTAACGCCCTGTCGTACCGATAAACCTGCGCCGCTCGACAGCGGACACAACGGGGAAAAGGAAGAGGCAGAGAAAGAAGAAGAAGAACGGTCTCGTTCGCGAGACCACTGAGAAAACTGATTGCGAGGGGGGGAACCCACGGCGTCGTATCGCATACGACGCGAAGAGAAACAGAACCACCGTGTGGAACATCGTGGATCAACCCGGGTTTCTTACGTACGTCCGTTCGCGTTCACGTATAGTCTGTGACGCGTCGCCCTCTCGCTCCGCTCCTGTCTCTCCGTCTATCCATCTCGTTCACCCTTTCTCCCTTTCCCTTTCCCTGCCTCGCGATTACAAACGGCAAGAAGCGGCAAGAAGCAGCATTACACGAGACGAGCCGCGCCGACAAATCGACGGATTATGCCGGACGAGCGCCGACCCACCGGGAATAAATGAATTGGCTAACGACGCGAATCCTCTTGTTTCTCACCCCTTACCCCACGCCAAACTCTCTATATCCTCGCTCGAAACCCCCCAACCCCTACATCCCTCGGCGCTATCTCTCTCTTCCTTTTTCCTCACTTTTCCGGTTGCTTAAGATTTATCCTAGACGAAGATCAAAGAGACCAATCACGATAATCATCGTAACCCTTTGACTGCTACAAACGCATATATGCGTCTGGCGAAAGCTATCGGTATGGACTAAGGATGCATATATGCGCTCGGTGATTTTCTTATTGTTCTTGTGTCTTAGATGAAAGTCTTCGCTTATGTATACTTCGGATTTGGATAGTTTATATAGTTTTCTTTTTTATTAATTTTGGGGGGGATACTGTAACAGTAATTGGACTTTGTACTATATTATAATTTAATACATCGCCGAATTGAAAAAGTATTCAGTCCCCAGTGACAGCTTCGGCTCTGAGTATTCAGCAGTCAAAGGGTTAATATTTATGCAGTCCCTGCTCACGCGCCGGTTGAGAGGTAATGGATGTAGTATCGATAACTCATTGCTCCGCTGGCTGTTACTTCGCGTCGGATCTCGTACAGTTTCGCAGGATCGTGATCCGATTGTGGATCGAGAGAAAGGAGCACGATCGTGGAAACGTAAACGCATCAACGCGAAACGGGTAGCCCGTATTCATTAGCGGCGAGCTACCGTTAAACGCGACTTATTACCTTCGAGTTCCCTAATGAATTCAACCAAAGGATTACGCGTTCGCGGCTAATGATCCAATAAAGGGGATACTATTCCGGCGAGCAGTTTCGTGCTAACGAAGCTTGCCAACTGCCCATGAGATAATACGGTGGGGAAAGTAGATGAATAGATCGAACGGCGACGCGAAGTTTTACGAAACTATGTAGAACCGCATCGATCGATACCAGGCCGATGTTTCTTCGGCAAAACGTTACCCACGGAACCTCGCCGTAACCCATTAAATACTCTTACGCAATCCGTGGGATCCGATAAATAGGATATGTATTACTCTACAGCGTTCCTGCAGCCCTACAAGTACCGCCAGGGATGCGGATCGCAAAAGAGAAACTACAAAACTGACTTCTCGATTAATTCGGTTCTCTATTCCGTGGAAACTATTTTTCCGCGAACTCTTCCCTTTTTCTCGTGTACACCTGAAAAGGTACACGACGCTGGAACAGCGGTTGCGAAAATTCAATGTCCTACGCTTAATTTGTTTCTCTCAAACAACGAAAGCCGCAGAAAACCCGCAAGTTCTCTCGTGCACTCGCTCGGCTCGTGCAACACGGTTACACGACGAGCGACGAATCGGTATAACTGTACTGACTCGTCCGTCTCGTAATAGATTCCGAGGTTGAAAAAACAGATGCTCTACATTCGCTGCTTCGGAACGGTGAGATTCGATACGAATTCGAATAATGTACGTTATTGTCAGATTCGCCGCTGGATTGTTCAACGGAAATACGCGGAGACCGTCGACCGAGCTTTCTCAAGAGTACACGAAGAACGCAACTTAACGTGATTTTTGTACAACCGAATCGCTTAAACTAACCGGCGCGTCCCGATTGTGAGCCAAGAACGGTATCTTTCGAATTCCTGGCGCAGCTTCAGCCATCCCTAGTGGAAGCTTTCAGGAAGCGAGCTACTAATTAGCGATTTACCACTCGCTCACGCGGCACTCGAGAAAGAATATAATTAGCACTCACCTTTGTGCCGATGCGCCGTGAAAACCCTTGACCAGTCGAACCTGGCCTCTCGTAAAAAATCCGTGGAGCCGTTCTCTTCGAAGAGTCATTCTCGACCTTCTCGTCGTGCTGATAGATAGGAAGAGGCACCGGGTCCTGGTTTTCTCTCCGACCGAGTGTGAACAAGTGTACACGCCGACGAGTATCTTCCCCTGTGCCGCTGCATCAACGCTGCATCTCGCTACTCGAAACAAGAACGAAATTAATGATCCTTTTGTTGCGCTGTTTCCACGGAACCACATCCGTTGAAATTCGTTCACCTTTTACACAACGCGGCTCGATCGGAACCGTTTAATTCTTATTTCTCATCGACATGTCCCGATCAATCGCTCGTGATGCTACTTTAAAAAGACACTTCGCTTGATCACTGTTTCCCTGAACGATGAAAAGTATTTATTTATTTCTTCGTGTTATTGGTATTGTTCGCAAGTAGCGACGAAGAACGTCCGAAAATGAACGATTATGGATCCGGCAGAAGAGGACACAGACGAGGAGGAAGCCGCGGTGACGAGGACGAGCTCGATGAGAGAGAAAGAAACACCCTTCAACGGTTGGACAGTATACAGGATCCGGGGAAACGTTATCTCCTGAGGGAGTGCATAGGTTCCGGTGTATGCGGAGATGTCTACGAGGCTATCGATCAGCAAGCTGGTACGTAATTCAACTGTTTCTTACGACTAGGCTCTGGATTATACCCGTTCACGAAAAATATAAAAAATAACGTATAACAATAGCTTACGAGTATAATCTGTTATGTTTTTTTAATTTTTCGGATTTCTCAATAATTTTATACGTGAAGTATGCACCGTTTGAAATATCATCGTTATAAACTTCGGCCCACTCTGTATGTACATACACGTATATGTATAGATTCGGACAATTATTCTGAACCCACTACGGCTTATGTGTGAGTTCCCTAGCGGAACAATATTCAAAAGTAATTAAAACTGCTTTTATTCCGAAACGCCAAAATTATGTCAGAAGCTAACAGCATTAATGCCAGACCGAGCACTGAAAAAATGAGGCCAAAATATGATAGATTTATTATTATTTTTGAATATTGTTCCGCTAGGGAACTCACACATAAGCAGTAGTGGGTTCAGAATAATTTTCCGAATCTGTACAAGTACGCATAATTTTGCATGTAAATCCAGAGTTCACTTAAGAAAAATCTTTTAATCGATATAATACATTCTTTTCCCAGGGAATAAGAAGGTTGCAGTGAAGGTGCAAAAGCTGACGCCGGAGTCACAGTCCCTAATAATCGAAGAGTATAGGGTGCTACGGGAATTCGCGTCTCACCCGAACCTGCCGGACTTCTACGGTATTTATCGCAGGAGATCAGGCAAGAAGACCGAGTACGATCAAATATGGTTCGTCATGGAAGTGAGTAGTATTATTCAGTCCCGGAGCTACGCTATTATCGCATTCGACGTAGGTGTTATTTGCCCGGAACGTTTACATCGCGTTTGACCATCGATTTCAAGATATACCCGTAACAGCGCTCCTCTAACATCGTAATTCTTCGGTGAAAAAAAGGAAAGCCCTAAGATCGCGAACAGACACGGTACGAGAACGCGTGAGGGTGGGGTCCGGGGGCAGCGAAAGAAGGGAATAAAGAGAAATGAAAAGAGAAAAGAAAAAAAAAGAACGGAGGAGGGAAGAAGGCAACGGCGCGGCGATGGAAGAAACGCTGTACCGTAGGTACCCATGGCCAGGACCCGGAGGCAATTTCAAGCATTTGAGACGGTCGAATACACGGATAATTTACGACACGCGCGGCCATTAAACAATCATTAAACTCGTTCGTGTACGCAGGTGAGC
>SHCU01000168.1:126718-143520 GCA_004307685.1 Ceratina australensis | reverse complement strand
TAACAATAGCTTACGAGTATAATCTGTTATGTTTTTTTAATTTTTCGGATTTCTCAATAATTTTATACGTGAAGTATGCACCGTTTGAAATATCATCGTTATAAACTTCGGCCCACTCTGTATGTACATACACGTATATGTATAGATTCGGACAATTATTCTGAACCCACTACGGCTTATGTGTGAGTTCCCTAGCGGAACAATATTCAAAAGTAATTAAAACTGCTTTTATTCCGAAACGCCAAAATTATGTCAGAAGCTAACAGCATTAATGCCAGACCGAGCACTGAAAAAATGAGGCCAAAATATGATAGATTTATTATTATTTTTGAATATTGTTCCGCTAGGGAACTCACACATAAGCAGTAGTGGGTTCAGAATAATTTTCCGAATCTGTACAAGTACGCATAATTTTGCATGTAAATCCAGAGTTCACTTAAGAAAAATCTTTTAATCGATATAATACATTCTTTTCCCAGGGAATAAGAAGGTTGCAGTGAAGGTGCAAAAGCTGACGCCGGAGTCACAGTCCCTAATAATCGAAGAGTATAGGGTGCTACGGGAATTCGCGTCTCACCCGAACCTGCCGGACTTCTACGGTATTTATCGCAGGAGATCAGGCAAGAAGACCGAGTACGATCAAATATGGTTCGTCATGGAAGTGAGTAGTATTATTCAGTCCCGGAGCTACGCTATTATCGCATTCGACGTAGGTGTTATTTGCCCGGAACGTTTACATCGCGTTTGACCATCGATTTCAAGATATACCCGTAACAGCGCTCCTCTAACATCGTAATTCTTCGGTGAAAAAAAGGAAAGCCCTAAGATCGCGAACAGACACGGTACGAGAACGCGTGAGGGTGGGGTCCGGGGGCAGCGAAAGAAGGGAATAAAGAGAAATGAAAAGAGAAAAGAAAAAAAAAGGACGGAGGAGGGAAGAAGGCAACGGCGCGGCGATGGAAGAAACGCTGTACCGTAGGTACCCATGGCCAGGACCCGGAGGCAATTTCAAGCATTTGAGACGGTCGAATACACGGATAATTTACGACACGCGCGGCCATTAAACAATCATTAAACTCGTTCGTGTACGCAGGTGAGCTCTGGCACGTCGCGGCCCTAATTTACGGGTGGACCTCCACGGTGCGCCCGAAATATTATTACTTATCTCGGGCAAAGCGTCGATATTCGATTTAACGCGTACACGCGCGTATACCCTCCGCGTTTCACGGTCTCCGAATACTCGGCCACCTCGCGTTATTTTCTCTTTTTAATACACATTCATTAACTCGGAAATACGATGTTACCGCGGCGCATTATACTTATATAATTTTTTGCCGCGCCGTTTTTACCTCGGAGTGAAATTGTTAATAGAGTGGTCTCGCTTGTGAGTCGCTCGTTGCCGAGACGTTCCGCGCAGCAAAGAAACGAGCACGATAGGTGGCTAGCTACAAGCGGCGAGGGAAGTAACAACTGATTTTGCAAGTCGATCGGCGCGAGTAAAAACCTGGGTAAATCCTGCGCGCAGGGAAGATCGTCGGGCCCGGAGTACAGGAGGCGGGGAACAAATCGAACACGATGAACAACAGCGACAATGTGGCAAAGATTTATCGCCTATAGTATTTCATATCACATCGCGAATACACTACGGACACGCGAATACTAGTACGGGTATCGACGAAGTTTTTCCAAGTTTTTCAATTTCTATCGCAAAAGAATAGATTGAAGATTGCAAGAAGCTTGTGTGGGCCATCACGACCACGAAATCGTACAGAGATGAATTTACTGGAACGCACGATCGAATTCAATTTCGTAATTAATCGAAGCAATTGGATAATAAAAATGCGACTGGATCGAGGAGCGCAAGTTTGAATCGTTAACCATAAAAGATTACAAGATCACGGGTTGCTATAATCGAATTAAATGCTTTCACAATTCGGCGCGATAGAAATCGGTGATTGGTAGCTTGATACCGCGTTTAGTGATTAACGATTAGATCATAATCTTGACGTAGGAGGTACAGGCATTCAAATAACTCCTAGAGTTTCCAATAATCGCTAGGTTTAATTTACATATTCCCGTTTAAAATAATAATCGTTTTCACGGTATGATTCGCAGCTCTGCGAAGGCGGCTCCGTGATGAATCTCGTGCACGGTCTTCTAGCAATGGACAAGAAGATGCGAGAGGAGCACATAGGGTTTATCCTGAGGGAGGTGATTCAGGTAAATGTGGCAAAACAAATCGGGACCGACTTTAAAATGGAGCTTGACAAAGCCTTCGGAATCGCGGTAATTTTTGGCCATTGGAAACTGTTCCGTGATTTACCCCCTACGGGCGATGCCAATAAATACGTATTACCCTGTGAGGGAACAAAAGCCGTGGCAGCAGGTAGTAATGCGCCACGCGGAACCTTATTATAACATAATTGTGCCCTGATGGTATGTCGTTGTTCGAATCGCATGGACGTCGGAAATTGCGAGTGCTTTTTGAAATTTGTTCGGCTCGAGTGAAAAATGAAAATTTCAAGAGGGAAAAGGAGAAAGTAGAAGATTAACGAAAGAAGCAATGAATGTAAATGATCAAATCCATTCCGACCATAAAGGGATCTGGCTTCGTACAAGATAAACGTCGATTTAAATATATTATTCATTAAATCACGGGATATTATTAACGATAAAAATAGCATTTATATCATCGATTCGCATTAGCTAACGAAGAGCGACGAGCGTAATTGGATATTAAAAATCGTCTACCTGCCGGTAAGATTCTATCTGAAATAAATGTATATTGCATTCGCCGTCTGTCGTTATCAAACATAAACTGATAAAATAAATACTATGCATGTTTCATTGCATATGGTCCATAATATTGCTTGACCGAATAATGCATAAAAATTGATCTTTACTCGGGCAATTCCTATATACATACATATGTGCACGTACCAGTAAAATAAAGAAATGCGGAAAGGCTCGCTCCTCGGCGTATAAATTAGAAATAAGACGGGCAAGATAGCTAGCTAATTAACCTACTTCCAAATGAAAGATTATCCATTCGCCGTTCCATCTACTGCTATTTATTCGTTGAAATCATAGACTTCCCTTGCAATTCTCTACACGTGCAATACTGTTTCCATGTGCAGCTGTCGTTGGTACAAGCCTTTTTCTCATACTAATTCTTACGTCTATATCACGATTATTAAATACTAAAAAAGTCTCCTGTCCCAAGAAAGTTGAAAAAGTTCACAACAGAATGGTAACTAAACGACTTCGCAAAGAAATAAGATAAATGCGAACGGAATAAAGCGAGAAATGTGACGCAGACGGATTACGAATGTATCCCGCTTCGTAGTCTATAATTTTACTAGACGATTCGCTCGGTCACAAAGGGATAATGCTCCGTAATTCCGTTCCCTTCCCTCTACGGAATAATAATTTACTGTAATGTCGTACGGGAGATACGTTTCTCTGACTGTGTTACCTTTTTCCAAAGGGAGCAACCGCGGAGCAAAACAAACAGAAGGAAACGATTAGAAAAAAAAATCGGTCGGACGGGTGTCATTTGCACGTCAAACGGTGCAACCCGATCGACGGCGAGGGTAAAACGCGCGTTTCCGTTTCGAATTGTGCGTCGTTTCCTTTCCTTTCGGTACTCATACCGATGCACGCAGTCGCGGTCCGCGGCTTCGGTTTCCTCGCAAAAACATCGGGGCCGCGTAAAATCGATGGGTTCTGCTAATTATCTCCGCCGTGAGAACTCCACGAACTCGATCCGTCGAACTATGGACGAACTCACGCGCGAAATATTTCCTATCTCCTCCCATCGCGGAAACCACGTAACTGACCCGATCAGAATCGATCATTTGTTGCTACATTCGAAGATCAGATTACTCCGAGTCTATTCTCTCTCTTATTGCCGTTCGATACGTCATTCCACTGAGAAAAGACGACGTGGATCACATGATACGAAACGAATACATATGACACTGTAAATGTAAAAGGGAAACTATAGTTAATGATAAAGTACCGAGAAAACGAGATTTGCGATGGGTAACAGTACGTATTTGTAACACCTATCGAGCTACACGACGACTTTTAACAAAATTTATCTAGACGGGACAGGATCGGTGAAACGGTGGGCGTTCAATACGCATTGACGTTCGCATACGTTAGTTAAACCTTTCTAACGCGTCGCACAACATCACGCCAGTGCCTTTCACTTGCTCCGATATCATCCTTCGATTTCCAATCAAATCGAATCACCGCCGGATTACAGGCACGTTTTTAATTTGTGGCTTAGGTTTTCCCGGCGCGCCGAGGCACGCACGGGGCTTCGCGCATTCTTTCGTTTTTCTTCGTTCCTCCGCGCGCGTCTTGCTCTCTCGTAAAAGTGCAACCAACCCCTTCGTAGTTGTCGTCGTCGACTTCTTCTTCTTCTTCTCCTACCTCGTCTTCTTCCTCTTGTTCGAAACTCGCGTTCTCGGTCCGCGCTGGTACGTGTTCCATGGAGCCAGTAGCAATTCGTCCACGGTCGCTCGTGCGGTAAATCAGGCCACGTTGACGTTTAATGCCGGCAAATTACACGCGAAATAAATGTTGGCGGAGAACGAGGCACCGGTGTCTACGCTCTCCCTTTCTCTCTCTCTCTCTCGCGCGCGCGCGCGCGAGAAAATCATGCACTCGGGGAGAAGCGTAAAGAGAACCGAAAGTAGAAACCGAAGGTATTCGATAGCGCCTTGTCCGTGCCCCCTGACTGAATTACCCATTCGCTCGGTTACCATTCGGATTCCTAATGAATTCACCGTGCCCGACAGGCGATGGTTTATCTCCACGAGAACAACGTGATGCACCGCGACATCCGTGGCAGCAACATATTACTGACCAAGGAGGGCGAAGTGAAGCTGGTCGATTTCGGGCTGTCCAGAGTGGTACGCGGCGAGCTGGGAAAGAGGTACACGTGCATCGGATCGCCCAGCTGGATGGCACCAGAAGTCGCGTTGAGCAAGGGGAACAGCTCCGACGTCGGTTACGGGAACAGAGCCGACGTATGGGCGGTTGGAATCACGGCTATCGAGTTGGCCGACGGGAATCCACCCTTTCAGGACATGCATCCGACTAGAGCGTTGTTTCAAATCGTACGAAATCCGCCGCCGAATTTATACAGGCCGTCGAATTGGTCGCAAAATTTTAACGATTTCATCGCCGAGTACGTTACGCCCGATAGCTCGTAAATTGAATTACCGTCGAATCGGAATATTATTCGAGACGTACGAACTCGTTTTAGGTGCCTCGAGAAGAATCCTGACAACCGGCCGTTCATGGCGGAAATAGCCGAACATCCCTTTTTAGCGGATGTACCTGAGAACGATTATGTGGTAATGCTATAACAGATTTAAAAAACAACGATAGGGATCTGGGAAAAAAAAGGACTGATAACGTGGAACGATGTTTCCAGATGACGAAAGAGATTAAAGTATTAATGATGGACGCTTGTGGGAAAAGTAAATACGAGCCGAGAGCGGAAGTAATAGTTCGGAAGGGTTTCCTCAAGGTAACGTGTTCCGTGTAAACGGACTGCAGTGTTTCTCGCTAACGGAGATAGGTACACACTTTTATCTCCTCGTCTCTCGATTCAGACTCACCAGACGGATCCCTTGGAACCCATGTTCATGGAGGATCTGGCCGCGCTCGAAATACTGACAGAGGACGCGATCCTGGACGAACTGCACGAGAGACTGAGGCAAGGCTATTACCACAGCTTTATTGGTGATATCCTATTGATTTTAAATCCAAACGAGAATCAAGACATTTACGGTTCTGACGTGAGTATCGATGAACTCTTAATGTTGGAGATAAGAACTATCACCAATAACAAGTTGCATCATCGCCTGATCAAATGTACCCGAGAAATAGAGGACAACTAAATCACGTTGAATTCACGATTTCACCGATTACAGTATCACACAAAGTATCAATGCAAATCGCGATCGGATAACGCGCCTCACGTATACTCCGTGGCCGACAGCGCTTATCAGGATGTGATGCACAACAATGAGGCTCAAAACATCGTATTGGCCGGCGAGAGTAATTCCGGGAAGACGACCAACATGCTGCATCTTATTCGACATCTCATGTATCTAGGGAAAGTAAGTCGAGAATGCGGAACGAGAAGGACCGTGTTTCAAGTTTGCTGGTTTCATTTTCAGAGTTTGCAAGACACCGGGGCGAGGCTCTTGCGCGCTATCAAGGTGATCCATGCTTTCAGTAACGCCGCCACACCCTTGAACCCTAATTCGACCAGGTGCCTGTTCGAGGTGCAGACCACCTACGGTTCATCCGGGAAAGCGTCCGGCGGCATATTTTGGGTCTATCAACTCGAGAAATGGCGTGTTTCTACTCGTGACAGGTTGGAGTCCGACTTGTAAATTAAATTAAAAAATTCAGTTTCACTTTCTGTAGATCATGGCAACTGGGAAGAAATATTGTTCGCAGGAATCAGTCGAACTTCCATGTGTTCTATTACTTGTACGATGGTCTGGATTCCGTTAGCAAATTGAAACAGTACGAATTGCCATCGGGAAGAAGAATGCGATATCTCCGAATAAGCGAGAAGGGAACAGAGAGAAAACGGTCGTTCAAGGTTCGGAATGATCCACGCGGAAATGTAGTGAAGTTCGACGAACTCAGAGAAAATCTGAGGATACTGGAAATGGAAGAGTACTGCGAAATGATCTGGAAGACGTTAGCGGCGATTTTAACGTTAGGCGAGGTTCGTTTCGTCGAGGGCAATAACGGGGAAGCCGATATGGATAATAGTGAACCTGTGAAAAGAGGTAAGAAACTGTGACGTTCTTCCAATACCACTGTAGCTAAGTATGCCGTTATCCGTGTTGCAGTTAGTCAACTCCTCGGTTTAGATGAGAAAAAATTTACCTGGGCCTTGCTCAATTATTGTGTACTCGTCAAAGGGAGCGTTGTGCGACGGAAGCACACCTGCGACGAAGCGAAAGAGGCGAGAGACGTGTTAGCTAATACCATTTATCAACGATTGGTCGATTGGATAGTGAATACTATCAATCATAAATTTACAGTTACGCGCGCATTATTGTGAGTGTCGAAACGGAATCAATTGACGAAGAGAAATCGTTGCAAAAACATTTATCTTTTTCAGCGGCGACAAATACGTGATTAACGTGATGGATTTGTTTGGATTCGAGTGCTTCGCGACAAATCGACTCGAGCAATTGTTGGTGAACACCATGAACGAACAGATGCAATGTTACTATAACCAACGTATATTCGCTTGGGAAATGGTAAATGTTACAAGTGAACTTCATCGCAGTAGTAGAAACTCATAACGATGTTAACCCGTAGCAAGAACAGCAAGAGGAAGGAATACCGGTGGTACACGCACACTTTTACGACAACAAAGACGCGATAGACCATCTGATGAGCCGAGATAGAGGTTTATTCAGTATAATCGATGAAGCGTCGAAGAACATGCTCGATTATACGTACATCATGACGAAAATAGAGCAACGATCAGAGAATGTTTATATAAAGCCGGCGAGTGCTCACGAGTTTACCATCGCTCATTACACGGGGAAATTGGTTTACGACGCTAGCGAGATCGCCGAGAAAAATCGTGATTTCGTGTCGCCAGAAATGATCGAAACCCTCAGGCAATCGAGCATCGGTACGGTGAAGGAGATGTTCACGAATAAATTGACTAAATCCGGTAACTTGACCATGATCGTTGAGCACTCGAAGGTTACGGAGAAGAAGACTAGTAAGGGAAAATGGGGCGCGCTAATGCAGGAGACGTCAAAACCGAGGGTGAGATTGCTTGTCATCACTTCAATTTTCGTAGACAGGGACCTCGTAACAGGAGGAAAGAGAACTTTTTACAGTTCATTAATAGGGACATATTTACACACTATAGACAGATGTACTTAAAAATCTTGACTGTACAAAATTGTTTCAATAAGAAGCTATTTCTTTTTGTTAACTAAAATTAATCGTTCCTGTTACGGGAACATTAAAAGAAAAGTATATACATAAATCAACTATCTCTCTCGCAAAAAGTGTGGAAAAAATTAAATAGTAAAAAGTGTGATCACTTGGCTATTATTTTGTAAACAGAGGTATAACACGCAATCCCGAGGACAATACTCTCAGACGCGAAAAATGAGAACGTGCGCGGCTACGTTTAAATCCACCAGCCTTGAAATCCTGAAGAACTTATCTACAGGCGGTGGAAGTGGTGGTATCCATTTCATCAGGTGTCTCAGGTCCGACCTCGAAGGGGCGCCTCGTGGCTTTTATCGCGAGGTCGTTAGGCAACAAATCAGAGCGCTGGCCGTTCTTGATACTGCTAAAGCCAGGCAACGTGGTTACCCGTGTAGAATATCTTTTCAAGAATTCCTCCGAAGGTAATTGTCCTTAGATACTATTGCTTTTCTCGTTTGCTTAAAATCAAATTGATCTTCAGATACCAATTCCTGGCGTTCGACTTCGACGAGAACGTCGAAGTGACGAGAGACAATTGTCGTTTACTGTTGGTCAGATTGAAAATGGAAGGTTGGGTGATCGGAAAGACTAAGGTGTTCTTGAAATATTATAACGAGGAATATCTGTCTCGGTTGTACGAGACGCAGGTGAAAAAGATCGTGAAGGTCCAATGCATGATGAGAGCCTTCCTCGCGCGGAAGAACATGGCTTCGAAAGTGACGTCGAGCGCGAAGAAAGATGTCGGTAGGTAAACCGATTCGCAATGGTAGCGACGTTTCGATCATCCGGGCGCGAGCTAATTACCTGCTGCGTTCGATCGTGTCTCATTTTTGGAAGGCTCGTGCTTTTTCTCATTCATGGCGAGAAGTTTAACGAGTATTTTTTCAGTGAAGAAAGCGTCTATAAAGAAGAAGGAGTCTGTGGATTTGTCCGAAGATCAAGCAGCTGTAATGATTCAGAAAGGTAGGGCGGTTGTGGGAAAAGAAACTTTGATTTTTGATGAGCCTGTTAATACGCGTTAATTCGATCGTTATATCGTTCGTTAATTCATTTAAAATCGCAGTTAATTGAGCGTATGCTTTTACCTGTAAAAATGAAACAGCATACAGGGGACATGCAGTGAGGAAGGAGGTAGCACCTCGGCTGGGAAAAGAGAAGATGGATCCGGAGACGATGGAGATGATGAGGGCGTACTGCAGCAAATGGAGGTCGAAGAGCATGTTCCAAGTCCTCCTACGTTACCGTGCAGCCCGCTATCAAGACCTCGTGCAATTCTCGCAACAAGTGGGTGCCTCGCGTCGCATCTCTTTTTCCTTTCGTTCTCAGTAGACTTAATCCGGAACCTTTGTCGCGCAGGTGCATCTGTTCAATCAAGCGATAGTAACATCTCTCGCAGCGACGAATGATCAAGTGTCTCTAGAGGAAGTCAACCCGAATGTAACATCGTCCGCGTATTTAGGCCAGATGAAACCACCCCAAGTGCACAAGTTACCTTTCAACTTCCATAACGAGTTACCTTTTCCCGACATGAGGATAGGAATGAAAGGTCTTGGGTGAGTCGATTTAACGTTACACTCTCTTGTCAATGTCTTTTTTTCCGTTAGCCGTAGACGTATTGAAACCGGGAAACCCATAAATGGGCCCAGATCGATAGAAAACGCTTATGCGAGAGTTTATCGTTCTAATGATATTAGCGTCGACCCTCATCATTAAATGTCATTCACCATTAAATCGCATCCGTATCCGTTTACGTAGTTGTCGCAAGTATAATCTCGCTCTCTGTGTCTTGATCGCGTCCCGTTTGACGTAACTTGTCCGTCACGTTGAGAAAGCAGAGAAATAAAAACACGCACACGAGATATCATTGCAAACATCGAGGCGAAAAGTTGTAATTGGACAGAACGGCCTCCTTGTTAGTCAATGTCCGAGCAATTATTTGTCCGTTGCTTGTATTTTTGGTCACGCGTTGCACACGTTTTTTGTACCTCGCGCGCACATGTTTCCGTCATTATTTTTCATTCTCCGTTGTGTGCCGTCTCTATCTCGAGGTAAGAGTCGCTTAAGAACTCTCCCGGAGACTTGTGGCGTCAACTGAGAAATACGTTCTCGCAGATCTGCGTCGTCATCGGTGTCTGACGACGAGCAGGAAGCCTGGGACGCGCCATTACGGAGACAAACGGTGCCTTGGGCCATCAGGAACACTCGTACCAGAGGTGCCTATCACATTTTGTTTCATCCAGTCGAGGTGCATCGATACCGATACTCGCTCGTACGCCCTTATATCCATACGCGAACGAACGGGACTCTTTTTCATACCTTTTTCGTGCATTTCGAATGTCGCTCTTCTTTTTTAACCCGATCCGTCTCGGATGGCTGCGTATACAGGGTGCGTCAGGCGTTATCACTCGAATTCGAGAACTCATGACTCTTCTTCATCCCCTGTCGATATAAAGCATTTTCCACGGCCCACTCTGTACATGTAGCACGTCCGACTCGGCACGTTTTCATCAGATTCTCTTTCTCTTTCAGTCGTAATTACGACGCTCGCCCAATAAATAGCATGTAATTAAGTAACATATTTCGAATCGCTGGATAAATAACAGCCGTGATTGTTCTCGTGTAAATTTCAATCATTCTATATGATGTACATAGATAGATACGTATAAGCGGGCTGCGTGTTGGGCGTCGAAAGTGCAAGAAAACGAGAAAAGAAAATACTCGATTGCCTGTGCCGAGTGGCGACTTCTTTTTCTCGGAGAGAACTCACTCTCCATCGGATTGCTCTGCATTTTTCAGACGTCGAGGTTCAAACAACGAACTCGCCACATCGAGTGGCGCATTCGGGCGCCGAGGGACAGAGTCTGATCGACACTCCGTTTTCCAGAGATCCGAATATCTCGGTCCGATGTCCACCGGACGGGTCAACCCGAAGCAGAATGGGTAACTCCGGGTATCAACAACCTTCGAGGAACCGTAGTCCCGTACCATCTGCTCACGTTCATAATCCTCGCTCAGTAAGTTTTACGCGTTTTTTAACTAAACGTATTGTTCCGATATTATGTACCTACCGTTAAACTTCGTTGTACCTATTTGCATATTCTAATAAATAAATTAAAAAATTCTAGTTGTCTGCATCCAATCGGGTTAACCATAAAGTAAATCAGAATTTTCAATCTATCGCTTGGGGCATAAGAAAACAACAAAATGTCCCGTAATGAAGTTTAGCCTTTTGTACATATATCAGGATGATTGTTAATATTTTCCCAATGCCGTGGGCACGTGTAATCACAAATTCTTTTCAGAATTACGATAGTACCGACTCGATACGCTCTAGAAAACACGCACCGCCTCCACCGATACCGTTCAATCAGCCACAGCCACCCCCGTTGCGCAGCGCTGACAGTTACAGCTCGGATATACGAAGTAAAAGTAACATAGACACCGCTAGTCATAATTGGGACTATGAGGACAAGACTAACAGAAGTAGCAGTCATCCTAATCGGTTCGATTAACCTTCGTTAAACCGGGAGTTAGCTATTAGACGAACACGGTCTCATCTGTTTATCATACGTCTGTTTCAGCATTAATCCGATTCAAGAATTGCAGATGATAGGTCGTAGAAGTAATTATGACGAAGAGAGCGACGAGCCACCATTCAACTTTCAGGTGAGAGGGAGATCAGGCAGGCGATAGCGCGCGCAGCCGAGAAATTATCATTAGCTAATCGTTGACTACGACTGATTGCGCTAGGCGATGCTGAGAAAAACGAGTCATCATCGAGCGTCAATGAAACGTACCCCTGTCTACGATAGTCACTCTCATTCACCGTCACCACTGCCAGGTTCGGGTTATCGTGGTAATCGTGATACCGAGTCGAACGTTGTGTACAGAAGCGGAGATAGCCGCAGGGATGAGTCGCCCGAGTGGAGTCCGAACGAGATGGTGAGGATGTCCGAAAAGTACGGAAAGGAAGGAGCCTGGGGAGAAGATCGTCCAAGTACGATAGGTCGAA
The DNA here is from genome assembly GCA_004307685.1 of Ceratina australensis. Lineage (NCBI taxonomy): Eukaryota > Metazoa > Arthropoda > Insecta > Hymenoptera > Apidae > Ceratina > Ceratina australensis. The sequence goes on along the minus strand of SHCU01000168.1, from coordinate 131,504 downwards.
GCAACGCGGTCACGGAGAGCGTCACCGAAGAGATTGCGCCCGGGATCGTCATCGAAGGATACGTGGCAGAGTTGTGAATGATCCGACGTTCACCTCCGACAACACTTCTATACGTATAGCCACTATTAAAAAAAAGAAGTAATAATAATAAGACGACAGTTGGAATTGTTAATATATCAGCAAGAATAATATCAGAGAAGCCTGCAAGATACCTGTAGCTCGATGGAAACAAAATATGCACGACTCGGATGATTCGAAAAGATTGACACCCAATTAACCAACTTTGCTGACATGGAGAGGATTTTTTTTATCCACGAAATATTGTACATACATATATTTTTTAATGTTTTTCCTTCTGTTCTCTTTTAAATAGACAGGTAATCCGCCATCGCGACGAGTCCAATCGACGAGACGTCTTTTATAATCTCTGTTCGTGACTCGCGAACGACCACGAATATCGACACTTTCGACTAGTGTGCCCACAGTGAGCGCCATCGTATCTCCAACAGTTAGCAATACACTTCACCGACGCGCAATGATTTGATAACTTGCTTTAAATCGGCTATAAAGTTTCGTTTAAATGCAATCGGAACAGTAACAAAAATCAAAAACGAAAACTATATGCAAGACAATAACAGATGAACTTTACATCGAAGCAAACTAAACCAAAATAAGCTATCGAAACTCTAAACGTAAATGTCGTGCAATCAAAATGTCGCAGAAAGGATCTTCAGGATTTTTCACTTCAATTCAAAACAATGCTTTCGTATACCCTTTCATCGCACGCAATAACACTTATTTATCAAAACGAATCTAACAAATAATGAAAGAAAGTGCACTCTGCACGATCGGTTCTATCGCAAAGCACGAATTCTCCTATCACATTTACGAGATAACGCATTTATAAAAATTTCAATCGACTGATGCACGATTATCAAAAACACTTTAAAAAATAAAGAATTTAAAAAGGCACAAACCATCTCGATTCTTAAACCGCTCATTTACATCTCGTATCTTCAATTGAAAGATCAGGGGTACGTTAAACGTTTTATTTCTTTGTACAAAAATTTCCTTAATACAACGATAACACCATTACTCTGCAGTACGATACTGGCCATTGATGACGATTATAAGAGCAATATATAACGAGAACATAATATAGAAAAAATACCTAATAAATAATAAAACAATTATTGCCAAACAGGCAACAAGGTACTTAGAAAAATATGAAAATATCTTTCGTTTGGTTCTTTTTCTAATATACTATGTTAATCGTAATCTCTAATCGTGTCTGCTTCAATTTTTTTCTGATTGCGGACCCTCCTGATTACTATTCTGTTGAGAATTTTGTTTAATTATATTAACTAAAGTGTCCAATCTGGTGGGGCGCGCAATTTGCAAAACCATGTGAGCCTCTTCCAAGATCAAAAGGCCATTGTGCGCATCGCTCGCCGATAGATTGTGCGTCAATATTACGTGACGCCTCCAGGCCGCATGCGTAGGCAGAACCTGAAAAACGTAGAGTTCATCTCTCGTCGTAGCGGATTACGATCATTGTCTACATACCTGGGAACACCACTTGCAGTTTAGGGATGGAGAGATCGTGTGGACAGCTTTGATATGCCTTCGCCGGAAACCCCAACTCGTGTACGCTCTATCGCAGAACGGACACGGGAAGGGTGGATACACCGTGGCACCCTTCACGGTTTCCTCCGACAATTCGGAATTGCCGGCGGTTGCCGGATAGTTGTGCAGCACAGAACGGAGAACACTCGCATCTGGCTCTCTAAGCACGCTCCCAGACTCCTGATGATCCGGCACCGGTTCCGAGTAAAAATGATTCGGCGAATCGATCTCGATGGTGGATCGACGACCACTCCAAGCACTTCGATTGCGACCAAATTTTGTGCGACCTTCTGGTTCCGGCGACGATGTCGAGATCTCTCGTGCAGCGGCAATTACAGTTACGTTGGGCTTCGATGATCCTGCAAGTAATTCCAGTCCGCGACTTCAGATTTTCTTCATTCGCTACTATTATCTTCGCCAGTTGCTCGGTAATCGGAGAGAGATGAGGTATAAGGAGATCGTTGGTCTACGCGCAGGAATTGTTGTTCTTCAGGAGTCTGGATGGATTTTGGATGAAGATGGATTCCAGCACATGCAGGGTTGTCCATTCAATATTCACACTTCTGATAATTATTCTTCTCACAATTAAGAACTAGAGGAAGAGTGGATTTTTGGGAAATGACGAGACAATTAAAAATGTAAAATAGGTTTATTTGCAACCAGTTGTATACTTATGCTTTCGTGTAGGTGTATTCTGTCTACAATCGTACGGGTTTAAATAACAGTTAATCTGAAGCGTTTCGCACATCGGCGAGATCAAGTACGAAAATGTAATAAGTAAACGTGAAAAACAAATCTGTTCTTTCTGAATCGAAATAAACGATAGAAAAGTATGTCTCGTTGCACGACACTCGAAACATCTTATATAAATATCCTAGAAGCATGTCTCTTATATTAGTACTCTCATCGTAATATATTCTTTTTTCTTCTTAGTGTACGTAAATTCCTCGATTTAACGTTCGCGCACGTAAACGTATGTTCACCTACGTATCTACCTATGCGTGTAATGCGTGTGATAGTACTTGATGTGCCACCGAGCATAAGAAAGGTATCGCGTGCTCTACGAAACAACGCGCTTAACATTAGTTACGTATAACTGTAGATTGTTTATGACGAAAGTGCGTAATTTGCTTAACCATCGTAAATCAAGAGAACAGAAAGGAATGTTAACGTTGCATAAGGTACAAGATACGAGGTACAAGGAATTCGAAAATCAAGGATATCCTATAGAGGAACGGTCATCGACGGCTCTAGATCGCAAAACAATAATCGTCGCAGTCTGCGTTGCGCGATTAGAACGAAAGACAATGGTAAAAAATTCAAATCGAGTAAATACTCGAGCTGATTTAAGTATTACTCGATCATATGCTTCGTGAAAATAAACATGAAGCGTATAAACAATTGGACCGTGCCCAGAACATTTTTCCATTTCCCTATTACTCCCATTTTCTCCTAACATCCCATTTCAGAGAAGAAAGAACACGGGAACTTCCGAGGCGATCCAACACGATCCTAAACGATCAATAGTCGATTGAAACGATCGCTGAGAGAAATAATTCATTCTAGCCAGTGGAAACGTTTCCGTTTTACCCCTGACCTGAAACGCCCTAGTCATTGGGTATAAACTGATCGCCTCTGGAACAGATACCTTTTCAAGCCCCTATTGCTAGTATCGATTTTGGTTACGCAATTTTTCCACGTCTCCTCCCATTCAACGCTATTCGGTGCAATACCACTAAAGTGCAACAGAACCTCTCTTATCAAGTGTATTTTGTTACTATCGAACTGTTGTTTTCCCATCTTGCCGTTCACGTTACAGAGGATCCTCTCCTCCGGGGTAAAAAGGATCTTCATAAGGTCACAGGCCAAATGATCCATCGGTCGAGAGGACGCCCACGTTGAGATTATCTCCGGGCTTGGCAGAAGATCGGCGTAAGGTAGTTGCTGATACGCGTATAGCAGCGGCTTCACGTCCGAGAATCCAGTTAGGCCGGATAACCCAGATAAACCAGAAATGTCTTCAGCAGGGCTATTCCCAGACCCTGCCACACACATCAGAGCACAGCCTGCTTTAGACACGGGATCGCCCTGACGCGTGAATTGCAGCGTGATCAAGCAAATTCGACGAACGTTCGTTAAAAATTCGTTTAAGGATCGATCGCGTATCATTTCTCTTATCTCCATCATCACGCATGCACAGATATTTTTTACGCGTACACGTTCGATAAAATTAATCGAATCACTAAACACTAGAAGCCAGGACATCTTGTTTCATAAATATTGTAAATATGCGGTATTATAAGTAACTGTGCAAGAATATCTTTATCCTGTCTTTTATGTTATCACCCGTCCGTGCCTTGACCTCTAGTTTCTCCGATTACAAATTATTCACGCTTCGCTATCCTAAACGCGCTTCCAACCGATGAAAATGAAAAGAAACGAAAGAAACACGTGCCACACCAATGGATAAAGCAGAAGAGACGATCAAAGCTAACTCAATGATTTGGCAAAGCATCGAAAACAACTGCGCACCTAAATTCATCAAGTTTCCAATCGCAATTCCATTAATTAAATCACGAATCCCTAAATAACGCCTAACGTACGTACTGCAACGCGATAAAGCGTTGGAGCTATTGATTTTAACCATGTAATGATATAAAATGAAGAATTATTGCCTTTTCACGTCCTGTCATGTGAAATTTTAAAACAGTCCCAGATTTTTTCCACATGAAAGTATTAAAACATATGCGCAAAAGTATAACTTATGAAAACATGTGCAAATGAGAAAATAAATATAAATTTCATAAACAACATGCCTTGTGTTGCCTATAACTGTTTATAAAACAATGGTTTTCATTTTACAGCTACACTTACCTTGATTCGCACCAATCTGCCCTGTGTCCAATCTTTCTGCTGGATCTTTTTCTGTCGCAGACTGCTTTTCGGATTCATCTAGTATCGTCTCTAATGGTTCCATCTGAAATATAACCAATAACACTTTATTACGTTCAGTTCATTGCACCAAGTAAACTGCCATTCATTGGTACAATTTATAACTAACCTTCATTTCTAAACGTTGATAGAATGGATTCTGCAAATTCTTTTGCAGCGAATGATCGCTCTCTTTACCACCTTGTTCGCTGGTAGTGGACTCATCTGT